>JAXIVJ010005278.1:17500-67500 GCA_036785665.1 Chirona hameri | reverse complement strand
CCTTCCCACAAGTCAGTGGTACTCAGGAACGGCTGAGCCGATTGTGTTCAATTGGTGTGTGGTTAGGGACCTCTCAGCTGCCGCCTTCCCACAAGTCAGGGGTACTCAGGAACGGCTGAGCCGATTGTGTTCAAATTGGTGTGTGGTTAGGGACCTCTCAGCCGCCGCCTTCCCACAAGTCAGGGGTACTCAGGCACGGCTGAGCCGATTGTGTTCAAATTGGTGTGTGGTTAGGGACCTCTCAGCCGCCGCCTTCCCACAAGTCAGGGGTACTCAGGAACGGCTGAGCCGATTGTGTTCAAATTGGTGTGTGGTTAGGGACCTCTCAGCGTTCAAATTGGTGTGTGGTTAGGGACCTCTCAGCGTTCAAATTGGTGTGTGGTTAGGGACCTCTCAGCGTTCAAATTGGTGTGTGGTTAACAGACTTGTAAAATGGTGAATCAACCGACTCGACTTACACCCGTCTTGGCGTCCACCCGTCGGGTCCATTCGGTGCCTTTAACGGCCAGAGCTCGCTGCCCCAGTCGAGATGCAAGTCCGGTCCACTAGCCAGGTATGTTCTGGACTCGAGAACATATCCAAATTAAATGTATTCGTCTATGCTTAACTACGTTCCGTTAAAAAGTTAGGTATTATAAACCTGGTACATAATTTGGGTATGTTCTGAAGTGCAGAATATGGCCAGTTTGTCACCAAGCTTGCATCTCAGCAGAAGCACACAGCGGCAGCGAACCCCGATCGTTATCATGACCCGACGGGCTGACCACAAGACGGGGACAAGCCGAGTCTGTTGATTCGCCATTTTACAAGTCTGGTGGTTAGGGACCTTTCAGCAGCCACTTTCCCATAAGTCAGGGATGGGGTGCCTCTGCACGTGTGCACCCTTTTTGTATCTCAGAAACTACTTGCACGATCGAGTTGAAATTGACCATACATTTCCTTCGCGTTCGCTTGTTCATCGACAACTACGGCACCTTACTGGTTTTATGACTAATCGACTGATTCACAAACCACTTCCTAGGCTTTCGATCAAACAAGCATCGAATGTCACAAAGGAGCAGAGCACCCCGTGATGGCTCCGGCTGCGGCCGGGCCAGTGGTCACCCGACTCAGTACCTGCATTGAAGGGCGGGTGCGGCCGCCGATCGAGCCGCTCCCGCTCGCCGATCAGTTGCGGAATCTGACGGCAGTCCCTGTCACTCAGAGAGACCTGTCGCTGGTGCAGGGAGGCCACCGTCTCCAGCAGCAGCCGGTACAGCTCTCGGTTCACTGCGTCCGGATCATACCGGTCCGCGTCACCGGCCGGTGACGGCAGCTCCAGCTCAGACAGGTCTGACGGACACGGCATACACAGCCACTGAGATACGGACACGGCATATACATACTGAGATACGGACACGGCATATACATACTGAGATACGGACACGGCATATACATACTGAGATACGGACACGGCATATACATACTGAGATACGGACACGGCATACACAACCACTGAGATACGGACACGGCATATACAGCCACTGAGATACGGACACGGCATATACAACCACTGAGATACGGACACGGCATATACAGCCACTGAGATACGGACACGGCATATACAGCCACTGAGATACGGACACGGCATATACATACTGAGATACGGACACGGCATATACAGCCACTGAGATACGGACACGGCATATACAGCCACTGAGATACGGACACGGCATATACAGCCACTGAGATACGGACACGGCATATACAGCCACTGAGATACGGACACGGCATATACAGCCACTGATATACGGACACGGCATATACATACTGAGATACGGACACGGCATATACATACTGAGATACGGACACGGTATATACATACTGAGATACGGACACGGCATATACAACCACTGAGATACGGACACGGCATATACATACTGAGATACGGACACGGCATATACATACTGAGATACGGACACGGCATATACAGCCACTGAGATACGGACACGGCATATACAGCCACTGAGATACGGACACGGCATATACAGCCACTGAGATACGGACACGGCATATACAGCCACTGAGATACGGACACGGCATATACAGCCACTGATATACGGACACGGCATATACAGACTGAGATACGGACACGGCATATACATACTGAGATACGGACACGGCATATACAACCACTGAGATACGGACACGGCATATACATACTGAGATACGGACACGGCATATACATACTGAGATACGGACACGGCATACACAGCCACTGAGATACGGACACGGCATACACAGCCACTGAGATACGGACACGGCATATACAGCCACTGAGATACGGACACGGCATATACATACTGAGATACGGACACGGCATATACAGCCACTGAGATACGGACACGGCATATACAGACTGAGACACGGACACGGCATATACAGCCACTGAGATACGGACACGGCATATACATACTGAGATACGGACACGGCATATACAGATTGAGATACGGACACGGCATATACAGCCACTGAGATACGGACACGGCATATACAGACTGAGATACGGACACGGCATATACAGCCACTGAGATACGGACACGGCATATACAGACTGAGATACGGACACGGCATATACATACTGAGATACGGACACGGCATATACAGCCACTGAGATACGGACACGGCATATACAGCCACTGAGATACGGACACGGCATATACAGCCACTGAGATACGGACACGGCATATACAGCCACTGAGATACGGACACGGCATATACATACTGAGCTACGGACACGGCATATACAGACACTGAGATACGGACACGGCATATACATACTGAGCTACGGACACGGCATATACAGCCACTGAGATACGGACACGGCATATACAGCCACTGAGATACGGACACGGCATATACAGCCACTGAGATACGGACACGGCATATACATACTGAGCTACGGACACGGCATATACAGCCACTGAGATACGGACACGGCATATACAGCCACTGAGATACGGACACGGCATAAACAGCCACTGAGATACGGACACGGTATATACAGTCACTGAGATACGGACACGGCATATACATACTGAGCTACGGACACGGCATATACAGACACTGATATACGGACACGGCATATACAGACCGAGATACGGACACGGCATATACATACTGAGATACGGACATGACATACATAGCCACTGAGATACGGACACGGCATATACAGCCACTGAGATACGGACACGGCATACACAGCCACTGAGATACGGACACGGCATATACATACTGAGATACGGACACGGCATATACAGCCACTGAGATACGGACAAGGCATATACAGCCACTGAGATACGGACACGGCATACACAGCCACTGAGATACGGACACGGCATATACAGCCACTGAGATACGGACACGGCATACACAGCCACTGAGATACGGACACGGCATATACATACTGAGATACGGACACGGCATATACAGCCACTGAGATACGGACACGGCATATACAGCCACTGAGATACGGACACGGCATACACAGCCACTGAGATACGGACACGGCATATACAGACACTGAGATACGGACACGGCATATACAGACTGAGATACGGACACGGCATATACAGCCACTGAGATACGGACACGGCATATACAGCCACTGAGATACGGACACGGCATATACAGACTGATATACGGACACGGCATACACAGCCACTGAGATACGGACACGGCATATACATACTGATATACGGACACGGCATATACAGCCACTGAGACACGGACACGGCATATACAGCCACTGAGATACGGACACGGCATATACAGCCACTGAGATACGGACACGGCATATACAGACTGATATACGGACACGGCATATACAGCCACTGAGACACGGACACGGCATATACAGCCACTGAGATACGGACACGGCATATACAGCCACTGAGATACGGACACGGCACATACATACTGAGATACGGACACGGCATATACAGACTGAGATACGGACACGGCATACACAGCCACTGAGATACGGACACGGCATATACAGCCACTGAGATACGGACACGGCATATACAGCCACTGAGACACGGACACGGCATATACAGACTGAGATACGGACTGAGATACGGACACGGCATATACAGCCACTGATACGGACACGGCATATACAGCCACTGAGATACGGACACGGCATATACAGCCACTGAGATACGGACACGGCATATACAGACTGAGATACGGACACGGCATATACATACTGAGATACGGACACGGCATATACAGCCACTGAGATACGGACACGGCATATACAGACTGAGATACGGACACGGCATATACAGCCACTGAGATACGGACACGGCATATACAGACTGAGATACGGACACGGCATATACATACTGAGATACGGACACGGCATATACATACTGAGATACGGACACGGCATATACAGCCACTGAGATACGGACACGGCATATACAGACTGAGATACGGACACGGCATATACAGCCACTGAGATACGGACACGGCATATACATACTGAGATACGGACACGGCATATACATACTGAGATACGGACACGGCATACACAGCCACTGAGATACGGACACGGCATATACATACTGAGATACGGACACGGCATATACATACTGAGATACGGACACGGCATATACAGCCACTGAGATACGGACACGGCATATACATACTGAGATACGGACACGGCATACACAGCCACTGAGATACGGACACGGCATATACATACTGAGATACGGACACGGCATATACAGACTGAGATACGGACACGGCATATACAGCCACTGAGATACGGACACGGCATATACAGACTGAGATACGGACACGGCATATACAGCCACTGAGATACGGACACGGCATATACATACTGAGATACGGACACGGCATATACAGCCACTGATATACGGACACGGCATATACATACTGAGATACGGACACGGCATATACAGCCACTGATATACGGACACGGCATATACATACTGAGATACGGACACGGCATACACAGCCACTGAGATACGGACACGGCATATACAGCCACTGAGATACGGACACGGCATATACATACTGAGATACGGACATGACATACATAGCCACTGAGATACGGACACGGCATATACAGCCACTGATATACGGACACGGCATATACATACTGAGATACGGACACGGCATACACAGCCACTGAGATACGGACACGGCATATACAGCCACTGAGATACGGACACGGCATATACATACTGAGATACGGACATGACATATACAGCCACTGAGATACGGACACGGCATATACATACTGAGATACGGACACGGCATATACAGCCACTGAGATACGGACACGGCATATACATACTGAGATACGGACACGGCATACACAGCCACTGAGATACGGACACGGCATATACAGCCACTGAGATACGGACACGGCATATACATACTGAGATACGGACATGACATATACAGCCACTGAGATACGGACACGGCATATACATACTGAGATACGGACACGGCATATACATACTGAGATACGGACACGGCATATACAGACTGAGATACGGACACGGCATATACATACTGAGATACGGACACGGCATATACATACTGAGATACGGACACGGCATATACAGACTGAGATACGGACACGGCATATACATACTGAGATACGGACACGGCATATACAGACACTGAGATACGGACACGGCATATACATACTGAGATACGGACACGGCATATACATACTGAGATACGGACATGACATACATAGCCACTGAGATACGGACACGGCATATACATACTGAGATACGGACACGGCATATACAGCCACTGATATACGGACACGGCATATACATACTGAGATACGGACACGGCATACACAGCCACTGAGATACGGACACGGCATATACAGCCACTGAGATACGGACACGGCATATACAGCCACTGATATACGGACACGGCATATACATACTGAGATACGGACACGGCATACACAGCCACTGAGATACGGACACGGCATATACAGCCACTGAGATACGGACACGGCATATACATACTGAGATACGGACATGACATATACAGCCACTGAGATACGGACACGGCATATACATACTGAGATACGGACACGGCATATACATACTGAGATACGGACACGGCATATACAGACTGAGATACGGACACGGCATATACATACTGAGATACGGACACGGCATATACATACTGAGATACGGACACGGCATATACAGACTGAGATACGGACACGGCATATACATACTGAGATACGGACACGGCATATACAGACACTGAGATACGGACACGGCATATACATACTGAGATACGGACACGGCATATACATACTGAGATACGGACATGACATACATAGCCACTGAGATACGGACACGGCATATACAGCCACTGATATACGGACACGGCATATACATACTGAGATACGGACACGGCATACACAGCCACTGAGATACGGACACGGCATATACAGCCACTGAGATACGGACACGGCATATACATACTGAGATACGGACACGGCATATACAGCCACTGAGATACGGACACGGCATACACAGCCACTGAGATACGGACACGGCATATACAGCCACTGAGATACGGACATGGCATACACAGCCACTGAGATACGGACACGGCATATACATACTGAGATACGGACACGGCATATACATACTGAGATACGGACATGACATACATAGCCACTGAGATACGGACACGGCATATACAGCCACTGATATACGGACACGGCATACACAGCCACTGAGATACGGACACGGCATATACATACTGAGATACGGACACGGCATATACATACTGAGATACGGACACGGCATATACATACTGAGATACGGACATGACATACATAGCCACTGAGATACGGACACGGCATATACAGCCACTGATATACGGACACGGCATACACAGCCACTGAGATACGGACACGGCATATACATACTGAGATACGGACACGGCATATACATACTGAGATACGGACATGACATACATAGCCACTGAGATACGGACACGGCATATACAGCCACTGATATACGGACACGGCATACACAGCCACTGAGATACGGACACGGCATATACAGCCACTGAGATACGGACACGGCATATACATACTGAGATACGGACACGGCATATACAGCCACTGAGATACGGACACGGCATACACAGCCACTGAGATACGGACACGGCATATACAGCCACTGAGATACGGACACGGCATACACAGCCACTGAGATACGGACACGGCATATACATACTGAGATACGGACACGGCATATACATACTGAGATACGGACATGACATACATAGCCACTGAGATACGGACACGGCATATACAGCCACTGATATACGGACACGGCATACACAGCCACTGAGATACGGACACGGCATATACAGCCACTGAGATACGGACACGGCATATACATACTGAGATACGGACACGGCATATACATACTGAGATACGGACACGGCATATACAGACTGAGATACGGACACGGCATATACATACTGAGATACGGACACGGCATATACATACTGAGATACGGACACGGCATATACAGACTGAGATACGGACACGGCATATACATACTGAGATACGGACACGGCATATACAGACACTGAGATACGGACACGGCATATACAGCCACTGAGATACGGACACGGCATATACATACTGAGATACGGACACGGCATACACAGCCACTGAGATACGGACACGGCATATACATACTGAGATACGGACACGGCATACACAGCCACTGAAATACGGACACGGCATATACATACCGCGATACGGACACGGCATATACATACTGAGATACGGACATGACATACATAGCCACTGAGATACGGACACGGCATATACATACTGAGATACGGACACGGCATATACATACTGAGATACGGGCACGGCATATACATACTGAGATACGGACACGGCATATACATACTGAGATACGGACACGGCATATACAGCCACTGAGATAGGGACACGGCATGTACAGACTGAGATACGGACACGGCATACACAGCCACTGAGATACGGACACGGCATATACAGCCACTGAGATACGGACACGGCATATACAGCCACTGAGATACGGACACGGCATATACATACTGAGATACGGACACGGCATATACAGACTGAGATACGGACACGGCATATACAGCCACTGAGATACGGACACGGCATATACAGCCACTGAGATACGGACACGGCATACACAGTCACTGAGATACGGACACGGCATACACAGCCACTGAGATACGGACACGGCATATCCAGCCACTGAGATACGGACACGGCATATACAGACTGAGATACGGACGCGGCATATACATACTGAGATACGGACACGGCATATACAGATTGAGATACGGACACGGCATATACAGCCACTGAGATACGGACACGGCATATACATACTGAGATACGGACACGGCATATACAGACACTGAGACACGGACACGGAATATACAGACTGAGATACGGACACGGCATATACAGACTGATATACGGACACGGCATATACATACTGAGATACGGACACGGCATATACAGACTGAGATACGGACACGGCATATACAGCCACTGAGATACGGACACGGCATATACAGCCACTGATATACGGACACGGCATATACATACTGAGATACGGACACGGCATACACAGCCACTGAGATACGGACACGGCATATACATACTGAGATACGGACACGGCATATACAGCCACTGAGATACGGACACGGCATACACAGCCACTGAGATACGGACATCACATATACATACTGAGATACGGACACGGCATATACAGCCACTGATACGGACACGGCATATACAGCCACTGAGATACGGACACGGCATACACAGCCACTGAGATACGGACATGACATATACAGCCACTGAGATACGGACACGGCATATACAGACTGAGATACGGACACGGCATAAACAGCCACTGAGATACGGACACGGCATACACAGCCACTGAGATACGGACACGGCATACACAGACTGAGATACGGACACGGCATATACAGCCACTGAGATACGGACACGGCATATACAGACTGAGATACGGACACGGCATACACAGCCACTGAGATACGGACACGGCATACACAGCCACTGAGGCACGGACACGGCATATACATACTGAGATACGGACACGGCATATACAGCCACTGAGACACGGACACGGCATATCCAGCCACTGATATACGGACACGGCATATACAGCCACTGATATACGGACACGGCATACACAGCCACTGAGATACGGACACGGCATACACAGCCACTGAGATACGGACACGGCATATACATACTGAGATACGGACACGGCATATACAGCCACTGAGATACGGACACGGCATATACAGACTGAGATACGGACACGGCATACACAGCCACTGAGATACGGACACGGCATATACAGCCACTGAGATACGGACACGGCATACACAGTCACTGAGATACGGACACGGCATACACAGCCACTGAGATACGGACACGGCATATACAGACTGAGATACGGACACGGCATACACAGCCACTGAGATACGGACACGGCATACACAGCCACTGAGATACGGACACGGCATACACAGCCACTGAGATACGGACACCGCATACACAGCCACTGATATACGGACACGGCATATACAGCCACTGAGACACGGACACGGCATATACAGCCACTGAGATACGGACACGGCACACACAGCCACTGAGATAGGGACACGGCATGTACAGACTGAGATACGGCCACGGCATATATAGCCACTGAGATACGGACACGGCATACACAGCCACTGAGATACGGACACGGCATACATAGCCACTGAGATACGGACACGGCATATACAGCCACTGAGATACGGACACGGCATACACAGCCACTGAGATACGGACACGGCATATACAGACTGAGATACGGACAAGGCATATACATACTGAGATACGGACACGGCATATACAGCCACTGAGATACGGACACGGCATATATAGATTGAGATACGGACACGGCATATACAGCCACTGAGATACGGACACGGCATACACAGCCACTGATATACGGACACGGCATATACATACTGAGATACGGCCACGGCATATACAGCCACTGAGATACGGACACGGCATATACAGCCACTGAGATACGGACACGGCATATACAGACTGAGATACGGACAAGGCATATACATACTGAGATACGGACACGGCATATACAGCCACTGAGATACGGACACGGCATACACAGTCACTGAGATACGGACACGGCATATACAGCCACTGAGATACGGACACGGCATATACAGATTGAGATACGGACACGGCATATACAGCCACTGAGATACGGACACGGCATACACAGCCACTGAGATACGGACACGGCATATACAGACTGAGATACGGACACGGCATATACAGCCACTGAGATACGGACACGGCATATACAGCCACTGATATACGGACATGACATACACAGCCACTGAGCTACGGACACGGCATATACAGCCACTGAGATACGGACACGGCATATACAGCCACTGAGATACGGACAAGGCATACACAGCCACTGAGATACGGACAGGCATATACAGCCACTGAGATACGGACACGGCATATACATACTGAGATACGGACACGGCATATACAGCCACTGAGATACGGACATGACATATACAGCCACTGAGATACGGACACGGCATATACAGCCACTGAGATACGGACACGGCATACACATACTGAGATACGGACACGGCATACACAGCCACTGAGATACGGACACGGCATATACAGCCACTGAGATACGGACATGACATATACAGCCACTGAGATACGGACACGGCATATACAGACTGAGATACGGACACGACATATACAGCCACTGAGATACGGACACGGCATATACAGCCACTGAGATACGGACACGGCACTGAGATACGGACACGGCATATCCAGCCACTGAGATACGGACACGGCATACACAGCCACTGAGACACGGACACGGCATATACAGCCACTGAAATACGGACACGGCATACACAGCCACTGAGATACGGACACGGCATACACAGCCACTGAGACACGGACACGGCATATACAGCCACTGAAATACGGACACGGCATACACAGCCACTGAGATACGGACACGGCATATACAGCCACTGAGACACGGACACGGCATACACAGCCACTGAGATACGGACACGGCATATACAGCCACTGAGATACGGACACGGTATACACAGCCACTGAGATACGGACACGGCATATACAGCCACTGAGATACGGACACGGCATACACAGCCACTGAGATACGGACACGGCATATAAATACTGAGATACGGACACGGCATATACAGCCACTGAGATACGGACACGGCATATACAGCCACTGAGATACGGACACGGCATACACAGTCACTGAGATACGGACACGGCATACACAGCCACTGAGATACGGACACGGCATATACATACTGATACGGACATGACATACATAGCCACTGAGATACGGACACGGCATATACATACTGAGATACGGACACGGCATACACAGCCACTGAGATACGGACACGGCATATACAGACTGAGATACGGACACGGCATATACAGACTGAGATACGGACATGGCATATACAGCCACTGAGATACGGACACGGCATATACAGCCACTGAGATACGGACACGGCATATACAGACTGAGATACGGACACGGCATATACAGCCACTGAGATACGGACACGGCATATACAGACTGAGATACGGACACGGCATATACATACTGAGATACGGACACGGCATATACAGCCACTGAGATACGGACACGGCATATACATACTGAGATACGGACACGGCATATACAGCCACTGAGATACGGACACGGCATATACATACTGAGATACGGACACGGCATATACAGCCACTGAGATACGGACACGGCATACACAGCCACTGAGATACGGACACGGCATATACATACTGAGATACGGACACGGCATATACATACTGAGATACGGACACGGCATATACATACTGAGATACGGACACGGCATACACAGCCACTGAGATACGGACACGGCATACACAGCCACTGAGATACGGACACGGCATATACATACTGAGATACGGACACGGCATATACAGCCACTGAGATACGGACACGGCATACACAGCCACTGAGATACGGACACGGCATACACAGCCACTGAGATACGGACACGGCATATACAGACTGAGATACGGACACGGCATACACAGGTGCACGCAAACTCAGTCTCACACACGCCGACTGTGTGTATTCTGTTCAGTGTTCAGTATAAGGAACGCAACTTTTGAACGTTTTCGACCATTAATAAAGCTAATGACTATGACTTGTCATACAACAGAGTGCAGCCTTTCCAGTGTTACACACGTGTCACGTGCAGCCTTTGCAGTGTGTTACACACGTGTCACGTGCAGCCTTTCCAGTGTTACACACGTGTCACGTGCAGCCTTTCCAGTGTGTTACACGTGTCACGTGCAGCCTTTCCAGTGTTACACACGTGTTACGTCGGGACGCCAGGGCAATCCACTCTTCATGCCCAGAGCCATGACTTCATCTGGCGCCTTTCCTGCGGCCGAAGCGCCCAGTTGTGCGTCGCGCCCTGGACCATGGCGTCCTGGACTCACCCTGGACCAGGGTAGAGAGCAGCACCTCGGCCTGCTGACAGCGGCGCAGCAGGCGCGGCAGGTCGAAACAGAACGGCACCTGCTGGATGGTCGCCTCGCCAGCCGCCGGCACGCTTTGCTGGGACGAGCCGGCCGCCGGAGACGGCACGCTCTCAGTACCGGTCGACTCGCACATCATCGCCAGGTACTCCATCGTCACCAGCGTCGAGATGCACTCGCGGTCCAGCTCGTAGAACGTGCTGGCCACCTGGTCGTAGGTGAGGTTGTTGAAGTGCACCTGCCGGTCGGTCTGGGTGACGAGGTGGCCGCTCTGAGGCTCGATCCAGCACTCGGTGACAATCTCGGCTAGAGCGTCCGACTCGGTCGATTCCATCTCGACCTCGCCGGGCTCGTCCTCCGACATGGACAGGCTGGCGGCACAGTAAAATCAGCGGCGTGGTGAGGGGAGGAGGGGTGTGTCTAATTGCATGGACAGGCTGGCCGCACAGTAAAATCAGCGGCGTGGTGAGGGGAGGAGGGGTGTGTCTAATGGCATGGACAGGCTGGCGGCACAGTAAAATCAGCGGCGTGGTGAGGGGAGGAGGGGTGTGTATTGGCATGGACAGGCTCGACGCAGCACGACGTGGCGAGGTGAGTCCGGGGTGTGCCTGACGGGTATGTTGACTTCGTAGTTATCCGGTGAATGAGTGACAAGCAACGCACACGTGAATGGCAAAACCATCCGACTTCTTACATGCTTAATGACAGAAAGTCTAACTACCGATAGACCTAGTGAATTGACAGCAGCCGAAACGGCGACACTAACTTTGACAACACCAGCGACCATAGCTCAGCCTGTACCAGTGCCAACAGCGACCCCAGTTCAGCCTGTACCTGTGCCAACAGTGACCATAGCTCAGCCTGTACCTGTGCCAACAGCGACCCCAGTTCAGCCTGTACCTGTGCCAACAGCGACCGCAGCTCAGCCTGTACCTGTGCCAACAGCGACCGCAGCTCAGCCTGTACCTGTGCCAACAGTGACCATAGCTCAGCCTGTACCTGTGCCAACAGCGACCCCAGCTCAGCCTGTACCTGTGCCAACAACGACCGCAGCTCAGCCTGTACCTGTGCCAACAGCGACCGCAGCTCAGCCTGTACCTGTGCCAACAGCGACCGCAGCTCAGCCTGTACCTGTGCCAACAGTGACCATAGCTCAGCCTGTACCTGTGCCAACAGCGACCCCAGTTCAACCTGTACTTGTGCCAGTTCCCGTGGCTGTGCCAGCCGCTCGGTACTCACTTGTCCCTGCTGCCGGTGGGAGCAGTGATGTGCGGCGGGAATAGCACGTACTGCACCACGAACGGATGCAACTGCGGCGCCAGGCCGCCCGGCGGCCGGGTGCAGTGTGGGTGCTGCATCTCCAGCTCCAGCACCAGATTCAGCACGCCGTTCGACGTGTGCGCGAAGCTGAAGCCCTCCTGCAGGCGCGCCTTGATCACCGTGGAGATGATGCGGCCCATGGCCGTCATGGACATGGACGGGCCGCGGCCGTCCTGCATGTCCCACACCCAGCGCCGGTGGTGCAGGTAGCGGGAGAGCGTGTTGAACATGGTGCTGGCTGTCCTGTTCTGGGTGTTCACTGCGCTGGCGTAGGCGGGCACCCGCAGCCGCGGCCGGCACGGCGGCTGATTCTGCTGCTGGATCACAGGGCTGACGAAGTTACGCGGCACTCGGTCGTAGCGGATGAGGAACTTCTCGACTGGCTTCTTGAGCAGCACGCAGCAGCGCACCTCCTGCGCGGCGGCGCGGCGGCCGCCGTACTGCTCGCCCATCACGCCGCGCTCGGGCGTGCCGTCGTCAATGGCCACCGTCTTGGGCTGGTCGGGCTTCTCCAGCGGCCGGGCGTGCTTCCTGATGGGCGGGTCGGCCGACAGCGCCGTCTGACTCTCTGTGAACGTCAGCGCCAGGATGCGCTCGCGCAGATCCTTGACGATCTGGTTGCGCAGGTGGCCGGGCGTGCCGCCCAGGAACGCCAGGCGCACCACCATGCACGGCGGCCGGACGGCCAGGTTGACCCGCAGCATGTAAAATGAAGTCGGCGGTGCCCCGTTTCCCTCCTCGCCATCATACAGGAACTTGATGTAGGAGTGGCCGTCGAGCAGCGCAAAGTCGGTCACCTCAGCCAGCATGGACGTGACCGCCTTGGCGGCCTGCCGGCACTGGACAGGGTTGTAGCGTCCGCTGGTGTTGGGCAGGTACAGGTGCTTCGGCAGGGGATGGTCGTGCTCCAGCAGCAGGCCGATCCGGTGCGCGTGCATCCACTTCTGCCAGATGTTGATGTCCAGCATGGACACCGGTGTCCAGAATTCGCAGAACTCCTGGTGCGCCTGGTCACTGCAGCACACAACAGTGGGATGATCAGATACTGATCATGATGACGATCAGGGTGGTGGTGTTGGGGCTTTACGACGACGTGACAGCCGTCATTTAACGTCGGCGAGTCTCGCGCGCCGACACAAGCGGGGAGCCATATAACCTCGCCTCTAGCCATACCCGAGCCCCACCCAAGCGGGGAGCCATATAACCTCGCCTCTAGCCATACCCGAGCTCCACCCAAGGGGGAGCCATATAACCTCGCCTCTAGCCATACCCGAGCCCCACCCAAGGGAGAGCCATATAACCTCGCCTCTAGCCATACCCGAGCCCCACCCAAGCGGGGAGCCATATAACCTCACCTCTAGCCATACCCGAGCCCCACCCAAGCGGGGAGCCATATAACCTCGCCTCTAGCCATACCCGAGCTCCACCCAAGGGGGAGCCATATAACCTCGCCTCTAGCCATACCCGAGCCCCACCCAAGGGAGAGCCATATAACCTCGCCTCTAGCCAAACCCGAGCCCCACCCAAGCGGGGAGCCATATAACCTCGCCTCTAGCCATACCCGAGCTCCACCCAAGCGGGGAGTCATATAACCTCACCTCTAGCCATACCCGAGCTCCACCCCAGCGGGGAGCCATATAACCTCACCTCTAGCCATACTCGAGTCCCACCCAAGCGGGGAGCCATATAACCTCGCCTCTAGCCATACCCGAGCCCGACCCAAGCGGGGAGCCATATAACCTCGCCTCTAGCCATACCCGAGCCCCACCCAAGCGGGGAGCCATATAACCTCGCCTCTAGCCATACCCGAGCCCCACCCAAGGGAGAGCCATATAACCTCGCCTCTAGCCATACCCGAGCTCCACCCAAGGGGGAGCCATATAACCTCGCCTCTAGCCATACCCGAGCCCCACCCAAGGGAGAGCCATATAACCTCGCCTCTAGCCAAACCCGAGCCCCACCCAAGCGGGGAGCCATATAACCTCGCCTCTAGCCATACCCGAGCCCGACCCAAGGGAGAGCCATATAACCTCGCCTCTAGCCAAACCCGAGCCCCACCCAAGCGGGGAGCCATATAACCTCACCTCTAGCCATACCCGAGCCCCACCCAAGGGAGAGCCATATAACCTCGCCTCTAGCCATACCCGAGCCCCACCCAAGGGAGAGCCATATAACCTCGCCTCTAGCCATACCCGAGCTCCACCCAAGGGGGAGCCATATAACCTCGCCTCTAGCCATACCCGAGCCCGGAAGCCGTGGATTCCAAGACCAACGCTCCACGGACTGAGCCACCCGGACCGCGAGATCACGACGATAATGATTATGCTTTGGAGATTAAGGCGCTCCAAACATACGAAAACAGACAGTCGCGCTTTGGCGGTCTGGTGCACAGGCACTCCCAACCAATACACATACCCTCTAACACCTCAAACTGCCGACACCCAAAACTCACCACATTCGAACACACCAACACACTCAACCCTAACGCAGCCCATCCTGACAAAGCGATCAAACCACAACCCTGCCTCTCCCCCATTTTATCTGTCCCATCCACCGCCCCCCCCCCCCCCCCCCATCTCTCCACCCCAACCCCTCCTACAAACTGCCCCTGAGCCTCACCCTGAGAACGGCTCTGGCGCGCCGGTCGTCTCGGAGAGGAAGAAGAGTGGGCCGCCGCTGCGCACCACCTCTGGCGCCGTGTAGAGGGTCGGGTTGGTGCTGAACGAGTGCAGGTGCTCCAGAAGCTGGTCACTGTGCCGCATCGCCTTCAGGTGGCTCCAGAACTTGCTGAACATGGCCTGGCGGTACGGCGAGCGGGCGCGCGTGGCCGCACACGGAGCCGTCACGTCGTGCAGGAAGTCGTAGCTGGCTGTCGGAGGGAGGGGGGGGGGGGGTCGGTAAGGCAAGCAAGGACAAGGATGGACACCTTGACTGACTGGCCCGGAGTCTTGGTCAGCTCTCCGGACTGGGTCAGACTGGGGCCAGAGCTCCGGACTGGGTCAGACTCGGGCTAGAGCTCCGGACTGGGTCAGACTCGGGCCAGAGCTCCGGACTGGGTCAGACTCGGGCCAGAGCTCCGGACTGGGTCAGACTCGGGCCAGAGCTCCGGACTGGGTCAGACTGCTGGACTCAGGAATCCAGCAGGAAGTCGACTGGATTCCGAGTCAGGTCCAATGTGCAGCCCTGACCATGAGAGCCGAGATGTGCAATAGGAAACAATATGCATACAATCCGAGCATCAGTTTCGAACAGTGGTAAATGGTATGCGACGAGGCAATAGAAAGGGAAATGAGGGAGGCAGGCAGACTCATTCAATTCAAAATTATTCAATAAACAACGGATGAGCGCCATCGACAGTGTCACCGTCCAGCCCTAGACCCTCTGACGCGGCTTCCTCCGCGGTCGACAGTGGCCAGCCCCAGACCCTCTGACGCGGCTTCCTCCGCGGTCGACAGTGGCCAGCCCCAGACCCTCTGACGCGGCTTCCTCCGCGGTCGACAGTGGCCCGCCCCAGACCCTCTGACGCGGCTTCCTCCGCGGTCGACAGTGGCCAGCCCTAGACCCTCTGACGCGGCTTCCTCCGCGGTCGACAGTGGCCAGCCCCAGACCCTCTGACGCGGCTTCCTCCGCGGTCGACAGTGGCCCGCCCCAGACCCTCTGACGCGGCTTCCTCCGCGGTCGACAGTGGCCAGCCCTAGACCCTCTGACGCGGCTTCCTCCGCGGTCGACAGTGGCCAGCCCTAGACCCTCTGACGCGGCTTCCTCCGCGGTCGACAGTGGCCCGCCCCAGACGCTCTGACGCGGCTTCCTCCGCGGTCGACAGTGGCCAGCCCCAGACCCTCTGACGCGGCTTCCTCCGCGGTCGACAGTGGCCAGCCCTAGACGCTCTGACGCGGCTACCTCCGCGGTCGACAGTGGCCCGCCCCAGACCCTCTGACGCGGCTTCCTCCGCGGTCGTCGGTCGGCGTCGGGGCGGGGCCCGGCACCATTCCGTACCTCGGATGCTGAGCTCAAAGTGGACACTGCGGTCCCCGGCGCGGGCCGCCGGCCAGGCCGACTTCAGGTGGTACTCGATGAAGATCGAGTACTTCCACGGCAGCGCCAGCCGAATCTGCACGGAATCCGGTAAGGTAAGACACAACACACGGCATAAACGATCAAAGTGCAGCCAAACCACAGCCAGCTAAAACCCAGCCGTCAACCCACACACGATCAATGTGCAGCCAAACCACAGCCAGCTAAAACCCAGCCGTCAACCCACACACGATCAAAGTGCAGCCAAACTACAGCCAGCTAAAACCCAGCCGTCAACCCACACACGATCAATGTGCAGCCAAACCACAGCCAGCTAAAACCCAGCCGTCAACCCACAAACGATCAAAGTGCAGCCAAACCACAGCCAGCTAAAACCCAGCCGTCAACCCACACACGATCAAAGTGCAGCCAAACCACAGCCAGCTAAAACCCAGCCGTCAACCCACACACGATCAATGTGCCGCCAAACCACAGCCAGCTAAAACCCAGCCGTCAACCCACAAACGATCAATGTGCAGCCAAACCACAGGCAGTCCGAAATCAGTGGGCAAACCACAAACGATCCAAACTGACAGCGGAAACACACAAAGCAGCCTGATTATAAGGGCGAACCTGCTTGAGAGTACAGCTACATTCATTTGCCTGACGTGCAGACAAGCCAAACGCATCAAACTGTGACTCATCCTCGGATTCATACCACCAACTGGCTGTCACATGGACAATAGAATGTCACTGCACAGTCCACTCAGATAGCGCCGCCCAGCTGCTGGGGAAGCTGACACAGGCGCTGCCTGGCCGCCCCGCCGTCCTGAGAGCCCGTCCCACCTGTATGGTCCCGCCGTCCCACCTGTATGGTCCCGCCGCCCTGAGAGCCCGTCCCACCTGTATGGTCCCGCCGTCCCACCTGTATGGCCCCGCCGTCCCACCTGTATGGTCCCGCCGCCCTGAGAGCCCGTCCCACCTGTATGGTCCCGCCGTCCCACCTGTATGGCCCCGCCGCCCTGAGAGCCCGTCCCACCTGTATGGTCCCGCCGTCCCACCTGTATGGCCCCGCCGCCCTGAGAGCCCGTCCCACCTGTATGGTCCCGCCGTCCCACCTGTATGGCCCCGCCGCCCTGAGAGCCCGTCCCACCTGTATGGTCCCGCCGTCCCACCTGTATGGCCCCGCCGCCCTGAGAGCCCGTCCCACCTGTATGGTCCCGCCGTCCCACCTGTATGGCCCCGCCGCCCTGAGAGCCCGTCCCACCTGTATGGTCCCGCCGTCCCACCTGTATGGCCCCGCCGCCCTGAGAACCCGTCCCACCTGTATGGTCCCGCCGTCCCACCTGTATGGTCCTGCCGCCCTGGGAGCCCGTCCCACCTGTATGGTCCCGCCGTCCCACCTGTATGGTCCCGCCGTCCCACCTGTATGGCCCCGCCGTCCTGAGAGCCCGTCCCACCTGTATGGTGCCGTCGTCAACGCTGACCGAGCGGATGTTGTAGCCCTCTCGCAGCCGGCAGCTGAGCACGCTCTCCAGGCTGGAGTTCAGCACCCCGGACGACTGGTGCTTGCAGATCAGGTCCACACGTGTGTCGGGTACGTACTCACTCAGCCTGCCCGCCACAGACACAGGCACGCCGACTCAGACAGTCTCGTCGGTCACTGCTCACTCCTTACCCGTCACTCAAGCTTCCTGACGTTCAAGTCACGCCAAGTACTATTTTTTTTTTGCAGAGCTAATTACATATCTCGATTGCTTTCTTGTCTCGACTCACTCGACTGGCATTAGGGTGGTTTCGCATGCTTAGGACGTCACACACGTAAACACAGTCTCAAAACTCTACACACTCGTCCAATATCGTCCACCCATCTGCTTGCCTGTTCCAGCCCCCTCTCCACCCGTCCCCCCACCCACACTCCCTCCCTCGCTGCCCCCTCTCCACCCGTCCACCGTCCCTCCCACACTCCCTCCCTCGCTGCCCCCTCTCCACCCGTCCACCGTCCCCCCCCCCCCCACACTTCCTCCCTCGCTGCCCCCTCTCCACCCGTCCACCGTCCCCCCCCCACACTCCCTCCCTCGCTGCCCCCTATCCACCCGTCCATCGTGCCCCCCCCCCCCACACACACACACACACACACTCCCTCCCTCGCTGCCCCCTCTCCACCCGTCCACCGTCCCCCACACACTCCCTCCCTCGCTGCCCCCTCTCCACCCGTCCACCGTCCCCCCCACACACTCCCTCCCTCGCTGCCCCCTCTCCAACCGTCCACCGTCCCCCCCCCCCACACTCCCTCCCTCGCTGCCCCCTCTCCACCCGTCCACCATCCCCTCTCCACCCGTACACCGTCCCCTCTCCACCCGTCCACCGTCCCCCCCCCCCCCCACACTCCCTCCCTCGCTGCCCCCTCTCCACCCCCCACACTCCCTCCCTCGCTGCCCCCTCTCCACCCGTCCACCGTCCCCCCCCCACACTCCCTCATTCGCTGACCCATCTCCACCCCCACCCCCACCCCCACACACACACTCCCTCCCTCCCTCGCTGACCCCTCTCCACCCGTCCACCGTCCCTCCCCCCCCCCCCCACTCCCTCCCTCGCTGACCCCTCTCCACCCGTCCACCGTCCCCCCACACTCCCTCCCTCGCTGCCCCCTCTGACCCCGGACCCCGTCCACCGTCCCCCCACACTCCCTCCCTCGCTGACCCCTCTCCACCCGTCCACCGTCTCCCCCCCCCCCCCCCACTCCCTCCATCACTGACCCCTCTCCACCCGTCCACCGTTCCCCCCCCCCCTACTCCCTTCCTCGCTGACCCCTCTCCACCCGTCCACCGTCCCCCCCACACTCCCTCCCTCGCTGACCCCTCTCCACCCGTCCACCGTCCCCCCACACTCCCTCCCTCACTGACCCCTCTCCACCCGTCCCCCCCTCCTTCCTCGCTGACCCCTCTCCACCCGTACACCGTCCCCCCCCCCCCCCCACACTCCCTCCCTCGCTGACCCCTCTCCCCCCACACTCCCTCCCTCGCTGACCCCTCTCCACCCGTCCACCGCCCCCCCCCCCCCCACTCCCTCCCTCGCTGACCCCTCTCCACCCGTACACCGTCCCCCCCCCCCACTCCCTCCCTCGCTGCCCCCTCTCCACTCGTCCACCATCCCCCCCCCACACTCCCTCCCTCGCTGACCCCTCTCCACCCGTCCACCTCCCCCCCCCCCCCCCCCCACACTCCCTCTCCACCCGTCCACCATCCCCCCCCCCCACACTCCCTCCCTCGCTGACCCCTCTCCACCCGTCCACCGCCCCCCCCCCCCCCCCCCACACACACACTCCCTCCCTCGCTGACCCCTCTCCACTCGTCCACCGTCCCCCCACACTCCCTCCTTCGCTGACCCCTCTGACCCCGTCCGATGCGTACCGTTCGGGCGGCCAGGCGGTGTCCGCCGCGCTCGCTCCTCCGTCGTCGTCCTGCATCAGACTCAGGCCGACCAGGCTCTTCTGGAAGCCCCAGCAGAGGAAGGCGCGGTGGTAGACGTTCATGCCGTAGTCGTAGTCACGCAGCACGGCCGGCAGCCGCACCAGCAGCGCGCCGCACGTGGCCGTGGCCAGGAAGTGCATCAGGTCGGTGTAGGGCAGCGAGCCGAGGCCGGCACTCGGCTGGCAGTACGAGCCCAGCCGTAGGAACGAACAGGCCACCGTGTTGTTGCGCAGCTGTACCAGCAGGGAGTCGAACATGGTGGCGTCCGGCAGGCCGATGGCGCCGTCCGTCACCACCACCAGACCTGACGGCGGGGGAGGTCAGGTCAGGTCAGCACCGCCAGACCTAACAGCAGGGAGGGTAGGGAAGCTCCCACCAACAGACCTTACAGCAGGATCAGGTCAGGTCACCAACATTCCGGACGGTGGGGTCAGGTCAGGCCAGATCACCAACACCAGACCTGGCAGCAGGGTCAGGTCAGGTCAGGTCACCACCAGACCTGGTGGCATGTGACAGGTCAGGTCAGGTCACCACCAGACCTGATGGTGGGGTCAGGTAAGGTGAAGCCAGTGATATACACCCAAGCCGCTACAATTTTCCCCTGAAACTGGCAACGCACGAGCTCACCGCAAATTACCCGTTCAACACAAAATGAGACGAGCAAAAACAAGTCAGCCATAGAACTCATTCGCCCGACCCCATAAACCGATCACAAACACGACCAACGGATCAACACCAAACACCCGCCACGCCAGCCAGCTGCCCACGTGTCACCGCTGACACTGAGCACGGCTGCCACTGAGCACCGCTGACACTGAGCACAGCTGCCACTGAGCACCGCTGACACTGAGCACAGCTGACACTGAGCACCGCTGACACTGAGCACAGCTGACACTGAGCACCGCTGACACTGAGCACAGCTGACACTGAGCACCGCTGACACTGAGCACAGCTGACACTGAGCACAGCTGATCACGTGTCACCGCTGACACTGAGCACAGCTGATCACGTGTCACCGCTGACACTGAGCACAGCTGACACTGAGCACCGCTGACACTGAACACAGCTGACCACGTGTCACCGCTGATACTAAGCACCGCTGATCACGTGTCACCGCTGACACTGAGCACAGCTGACCACGTGTCACCGCTGATACTGAGCACCGCTGATACTGATCACAGCTGACCACGTGTCACCGCTGACACTGAGTACAGCTGCCACTGAGCACCGCTGACCACGTGTCACCGCTGACACTGAGCACAACTGACACTGAGCACAGCTGGCCACGTGTCACCGCTGACACTGAGCACAGCTGACACTGAGCATAGCTGGCCACGTGTCACCGCTGACACTGAGCACAGCTGATACTGATCACAGCTGACCACGTGTCACCGCTGACACTGAGCACAGCTGACACTGAGCACCGCTGACACTGAGCACAGCTGACACTGAGCACAACTGACACTGAGCACCGCTGATACTGAGCACAGCTGACACTGAGCACAGCTGACACTGAGCACAGCTGACACTGAGCACCGCTGACACTGAGCACAGCTGACACTGAGCACAGCTGGCCACGTGTCACCGCTGACACTGAGCATAGCTGACACTGAGCACCGCTGACACTGAGCACAATTGACACTGAGCACAGCTGACACTGAGCACAGCTGACACTGAGCACAGCTGACACTGATCACAGCTGATCACGTGTCACCGCTGACACTGAGCACCGCTGATCACGTGTCACCGCTGACACTGAGCACAGCTGACACTGAGCACAGCTGACACTGAGCACAGCTGACCACGTGTCACCGCTGACACTGAGCACAGCTGACCACGTGTCACCGCTGACACTGAGCACAGCTGACACTGAGCACAGCTGACACTGAGCACAGCTGACCACGTGTCACCGCTGACACTGAGCACAGCTGACCACGTGTCACCGCTGACACTGAGCACAGCTGACACTGAGCACAGCTGACACTGAGCACAGCTGACCACGTGTCACCGCTGACACTGAGCACCGCTGATCACGTGTCACCGCTGACACTGAGCACAGCTGACACTGAGCACAGCTGACACTGAGCACAGCTGACCACGTGTCACAGCTGACACTGAGCACAGCTGACACTGAGCACAGATGATCACGTGTCACCGCTGATACTGATCACAGCTGATCACGTGTCACCGCTGACACTGAGCACAGCTGACACTGAGCACCGCTGACACTGAGCACAGCTGACCACGTGTCACAGCTGACACTGAGCACAGCTGACACTGATCACAGCTGACCACGTGTCACCACTGACACTGAGCACAGCTGACCACGTGTCACAGCTGACACTGAGCACAGCTGATCACGTGTCACAGCTGACACTGATCACAGCTGATCACGTGTCACCGCTGACACTGAGCACAGCTGACACTGAGCACAGCTGACACTGAGCACAGCTGACACTGAGCACAGCTGACCACGTGTCACCGCTGACACTGAGCACAGCTGACACTGAGCACAGCTGACACTGAGCACAGATGATCACGTGTCACCGCTGACACTGAGCACAGCTGACACTGAGCGCAGCTGACCACGTGTCACCGCTGATACTGAGCACAGCTGACCACGTGTCACCGCTGATACTGAGCACCGCTGACACTGAGCACCGCTGACACTGAGCACAGCTGACACTGAGCACAGCTGATCACGTGTCACCGCTGACACTGAGCACAGCTGACACTGAGCACAGCTGACACTGAGCACAGCTGACACTGAGCACAGCTGACACTGAGCACCGCTGATCACGTGTCACCGCTGACACTGAGCACCGCTGATCACGTGACACTGAGCACAGCTGACACTGAGCACAGCTGACACTGAGCACAGCTGACACTGAGCACAGCTGACACTGAGCACAGCTGACACTGAGCACCGCTGACACTGAACACAGCTGACACTGAGCACAGCTGACACTGAGCACAGCTGACACTGAGCACAGCTGATCACGTGTCACCGCTGACACTGAGCACAGCTGATCACGTGTCACCGCTGACACTGAGCACAGCTGACCACGTGTCACCGCTGACACTGAGCACAGCTGATCACGTATCACAGCTGACACTGAGCACAGCTGACCACGTGTCACCGCTGACACTGAGCACAGCTGACACTGAGCACAGCTGACCACGTATCACCGCTGACACTGAGCACAGCTGACACTGAGCACAGCTGAACACGTGTCACCGCTGACACTGGGCACAGCTGACCACGTGTCACATCTGACACTGAGCACAGCTGACACTGAGCACAGATGATCACGTGTCACCGCTGACACTGAGCACAGCTGACACTGAGCACAGCTGACCACGTGTCACCGCTGATACTGAGCACAGCTGACCACGTGTCACCGCTGATACTGAGCACCGCTGACACTGAGCACAGCTGACACTGAGCACAGCTGACACTGAGCACAGCTGACACTGAGCACAGCTGATCACGTGTCACCGCTGACACTGAGCACAGCTAACACTGAGCACAGCTGGCACTGAGCACAGCTGACACTGAGCACCGCTGACACTGAACACAGCTGACACTGAGCACAGCTGACACTGAGCACAGCTGACACTGAGCACAGCTGACACTGAGCACAGCTGATCACGTGTCACCGCTGACACTGAGCACAGCTCACCACGTGTCACCGCTGACACTGAGCACAGCTGATCACGTGTCACAGCTGACACTGAGCACAGCTGGCACTGAGCACAGCTGACACTGAGCACAGCTGACACTGAGCACCGCTGACACTGAACACAGCTGACACTGAGCACAGCTGACACTGAGCACAGCTGACACTGAGCACAGCTGATCACGTGTCACAGCTGACACTGAGCACCGCTGACACTGAGCACAGCTGATCACGTGTCACCGCTGACACTGAGCACAGCTGACACTGAGCACAGCTGATCACGTGTAACCGCTGACACTGAGCACAGCTGACACTGAGCACAGCTGATCACGTGTAACCGCTGATACTGAGCACAGCTGACCACGTGTCACCGCTGATACTGAGCACCGCTGACACTGAGCACAGCTGACACTGAGCACCGCTGACACTGAGCACAGCTGACACTGAGCACCGCTGACACTGAGCACAGCTGACACTGAGCACAGCTGATCACGTGTCATCGCTGATACTGATCACAGCTGACCACGTGTCACCGCTGACACTGAGCACAGCTGACACTGAGCACAGCTGACCACGTGTCACCACTGACACTGAGCACAGCTGACACTGAGCACAGCTGATCACGTGTTACCGCTGACACTGAGCACAGCTGACACTGAGCACAGCTGACACTGAGCACAGCTGACACTGATCACAGCTGACACTGATCACAGCTGATCACGTGTCACCGCTGACACTGAGCACAGCTGATCACGTGTCACCGCTGACACTGAGCACAGCTGACACTGAGCACAGCTGACCACGTGTCACCGCTGATACTGAGCACAGCTGACCACGTGTCACCGCTGACACTGAGCACAGCTGACCACGTGTCACCGCTGACACTGAGCACAGCTGACACTGAGCACAGCTGACACTGATCACAGCTGACACTGAGCACAGCTGACACTGAACACAGCTGACCACGTGTCACCGCTGACACTGAGCACAGCTGATCACGTGTCACCGCTGACACTGAGCACAGCTGACACTGAGCACAGACTGAGCACAGCTGACACTGAGCACAGACTGAGCACAGCTGACACTGAGCACAGCTGACCACGTGTCACCGCTGACACTGAGCACAGCTGACACTGAGCACCGCTGACACTGAGCACCGCTGACACTGAGCACCGCTGACACTGAGCACAGCTGACACTGAGTACCGCTGACACTGAGCGCAGCTGACACTGAGCACAGCTCACACTGAGCACCGCTGATCACGTGTCACCGCTGACACTGAGCACAGCTGACACTGAGCACAGATGATACTGAGCACAGCTGACACTGATCACAGCTGATCACGTGTCACCGCTGATACTGAGCACAGCTGACCACGTGTCACCGCTGACACTGAGCACAGCTGACCACGTGTCACCGCTGACACTGAGCACAGCTGACACTGAGCACAGCTGATCACGTGTCACAGCTGACACTGATCATAGCTGATCACGTGTCACCGCTGATACTGAGCACCGCTGACACTGAGCACAGCTGACACTGAGCACAGCTGATCACGTGTCACCGCTGACACTGAGCACAGCTGACCACGTGTCACAGCTGACACTGAGCACAGCTGACACTGATCACAGCTGATCACGTGTCACAGCTGACACTGATCACAGCTGATCACGTGTCACCGCTGACACTGAGGACAGCTGACCACGTGTCACCGCTGACACTGAGCACAGCTGACACTGAGCACAGCTGACACTGAGCACAGCTGACCACGTGTCACCGCTGACACTGAGCACAGCTGACACTGATCACAGCTGATCACGTGTCACAGCTGACACTGAGCACAGCTGACACTGAGCACAGATGACCACGTGTCACCGCTGACATTGAGCACAGCTGACCACGCCGGCGGCCCGGTTACGGCACTCGTACCCGGCCATCCCGCCTGGTCGGCACCTGCGATCCGGCGGCGGCGGGGGCAGTACCCACCTGCGCTGCTGTCTCGGGGAGCAGCTGCAGCGCCAGCAGTACCCACCTGCGCTGCTGTTCTCGGGGAGCAGCTGCAGCGCCAGCAGTACCCACCTGTGCTGCTGTTCTCAGGGAGCAGCTGCAGCGCCAGCAGTACCCACCTGCGCTGCTGTTCTCAGGGAGCAGTACCCACCTGCGCTGCTGTTCTCGGGGAGCAGCTGCAGCGCCAGCAGTACCCACCTGCGCTGCTGTTCTCAGGGGGCAGTACCCACCTGCGCTGCTGTTCTCAGGGGGCAGTACCCACCTGCGCTGCTGTTCTCAGGGGGCAGTACCCACCTGCGCTGCTGTTCTCAGGGGGCAGTACCCACCTGCGCTGCTGTTCTCAGGGAGCAGCTGCAGCGCCAGCAGTACCCACCTGCGCTGCTGTTCTCGGGGAGCAGCTGCAGCGCCAGCAGTACCCACCTGCGCTGCTGTTCTCAGGGGGCAGTACCCACCTGCGCTGCTGTTCTCGGGGAGCAGCTGCAGCGCCAGCAGTACCCACCTGCGCTGCTGATCTCAGGGAGCAGCTGCAGCGCCAGCAGTACCCACCTGCGCTGCTGTTCTCAGGGGGGCAGTACCCACCTGCGCTGCTGTTCTCGGGGAGCAGTACCCACCTGCGCTACTGTTCTCGGGGAGCAGTACCCACCTGCGCTGCTGTTCTCAGGGAGCAGTACCCACCTGCGCTGCTGTTCTCGGGGAGCAGCTGCAGCGCCAGCAGTACCCACCTGCGCTGCTGTTCTCAGGGAGCAGCTGCAGCGCCAGCAGTACCCACCTGCGCTGCTGTTCTCGGGGAGCAGCTGCAGCGCCAGCAGTACCCACCTGCGCTGCTGTTCTCGGGGAGCAGCTGCAGCGCCAGCAGTACCCACCTGCGCTGCTGTTCTCAGGGAGCAGTACCCACCTGCGCTGCTGTTCTCAGGGAGCAGTACCCACCTGCGCTGCTGTTCTCGGGGAGCAGCTGCAGCGCCAGCAGTACCCACCTGCGCTGCTGTTCTCAGGGAGCAGTACCCACCTGCGCTGCTGTTCTCGGGGAGCAGCTGCAGCGCCAGCAGTACCCACCTGCGCTGCTGTTCTCAGGGAGCAGTACCCACCTGCGCTGCTGTTCTCAGGGAGCAGTACCCACCTGCGCTGCTGTTCTCGGGGAGCAGCTGCAGCGCCAGGATGCCGTAGCGCAGCATGTTGACGAAGCCCATGTCGGGTGAGACCATGGGCACTGCGTGGGAGGCGGCCGAGCCGTCCGCGCCACCCGGCTCATCTTCAAACAGTTTCCCCACCAGCCGCTCCGACTCCAGCTGCCGGGCAAACACAGCACACAATTGTATAAATAAGAAAACAATATAAGACAAACATCCGACACAACGCTGAATAATATCAGAAAATGTCAGACTCGGTGATTAGACTTAAAGACCATTTATCCTTTGGACGCACCTGACTGGGAAATGACAGCAATGTTCACCAATTTATGACGCTGATGATGATTGGGCTTACGGACGCCGCAACTGGCATGGTTATATCAGGCACCCATCCACCCATTCAGGCACGCTGGAACTATTCGACATGCTACGGCAAACTATTGGCACATGGGGAAATGATCACAATGCGATAAGTGAAGGACAGACCCGTGCTGGCGCGTAGTTACCCTCTGCGCCTCCAGCTGGTCGTTGGCCATGGCGGTGACGTCGGCGAACTTGTCCTCAATGTCGTTCAGCTTGGTGGCGACACAGTTGAGGAACGAGTTGAGGTTGTCCTCGGTCAGCAGCCAGCCCTGGACCAGCACCTGTCAGCCGACCGGCGGCCGGCGGTGAGGAGGACCTTCAAGGTGCCGCGCAGTCACACTGACCGAAACAGGACACCGCTGCTACGAGGCTGCGTGTTCAGTGTTCATACCGACACAACATGGTCCGGCATAACCACATATAACCGACACCACATGGCCCGGCATAACCACATATAACCGACACAACATGGCCCGGCATAACCACATATAATCGACACAACATGGTCCGGCATAACCACATATAACCGACACCACATGGCCCGGCATAACCACATGTAACCGACACAACATGGCCCGGCATAACCACATATAATCGACACAACATGGTCCGGCATAACCACATATAACCGACACAACATGGCCCAGCATAACCACATATAATCGACATAACATGGTCCGGCATAACCACATATAACCGACACCACATGGCCCGGCATAACCACATATAACCGACACAACATGGTCCGGCATAACCACATATAATCGACACAACATGGTCCGGCATAACCACATATAACCGACACCACATGGCCCGGCATAACCACATATAATCGACACAACATGGCCCGGCATAACCACATAATCGACACAACATGGTCCGGCATAACCACATATAACCGACACAACATGGTCCGGCATAACCACATATAATCGACACAACATGGTCCGGCATAACCACATATAACCAACACAACATGGTCCGGCATAACCACATATAATCGACACAACATGGTCCGGCATAACCACATATAACCGACACAACATGGTCCGGCATAACCACATATAACCGACACCACATGGCCCGGCATAACCACATATAATCGACACAAATGGCCCGGCATAACCACATATAATCGACACAACATGACCCGGCATAACCACATATAACCGACACCACATGACCCGGCATAACCACATATAATCGACACAACATGGTCCGGCATAACCACATATAATCGACACAACATGGCCCGGCATAACCACATATAACCGACACAACATGGCCCGGCATAACCACATATAACCGACACCACATGACCCGGCATAACCACATAAAACCGACACCACATGGCCCGGCATAACCACATATAACCGACACAACATGGCCCAGCATAACCACATATAGCCGACACCACATGGCCCGGCATAACCACATATAACCGACACCACATGGCCCGGCATAACCACATATAACCCGACACCACATGGCCCGGTATAACCACATATAACCGCGCAAAACATGGCCCGGCATAACCACATATAACCACGCAAAACATGGCCCGGCATAACCACATATAACCGCGCAAAACATGGCCCGGCATAACCACATATAACCACGCAAAACATGGCCCGGCATAACCACATATAACCGCGCAAAACATGGCCCGGCATAACCACATATAACCACGCAAAACATGGCCCGGCATAACCACATATAACCACGCAAAACATGGCCCGGCATAACCACATATAACCGCGCAAAACATGGCCCGGCATAACCACATATAACCACGCAAAACATGGCCCGGCATAACCACATATAACCACGCAAAACATGGCCCGGCATAACCACATATAACCGACACCACATGACTCGGCATAACCCACCACATGGCCCGGTATAACCACATATAACCGCGCAAAACATGGCCCGGCATAACCACATATAACCGCGCAAAACATGGCCCGGCATAACCACATATAACCACGCAAAACATCAGCTCAAACAACCAACAGTCTGTCAAGAAGGCCAAACAGCATGTGCACTAGACATCCACACAGCGGCTGATGGCCTACCCCATCACCCACCCGCCCCGTCCAGTCCGGACCGGCCACGTGGGCGTGACGTCACTGATCCTGTGACGTGATCCTGTGACAGAGGCGGCGACGTCTGGCGGCCGAGCTCACCTGGTGTGTCTGGGTGGTGAAGAACGGCGTGTGCGCGATCACCGTGATGTACAGCTGCGGCTTGTACAACAGCTCACTGCCCGGCACGTAAAACTGACAACAAGGCCGGGAGTCATCGGCCGACGGCTGCATGGTTCGTAGTGCGTGCTGTTGTACACTATAGCAGTGCACGCAACTTGGCCGTACAGGGTGGTTTTGTTCATGTGCATGACGATGAAACCACACCACAATGACGATGAAATATTATCCAAATGGAAATATAGAAGTCTCATGACTAAACGGGTTAAACTGCAGATCGTAGCATGGCTAAAACGGGAAGATAACTACTTACCAAAAGACAGACAATCACATTCACGCAATTTACAAAGCAGTTTTGGCTTCATTGGCCCTAACATCAAATACACTGATTGGTGGCATTTAATCAAAACACTTAACGGCTGTGTTTTTGGCTGACCTGCATCGATCAGTAATGAATTTGTATGACGGTGGCGTCGGGGATTGAACATGGACTGATATTTCAGCAATCGCTACGATGCTGTTTCTCAGTCCTATCAGGTTTAATCTTGTACCCAAATCAGTACACAGGACGATCAAGGTCGGGTTGTCAGCTCAGATCAGGTTAGGTTAAGCCACCTCAGACAAATTCGTTAATTCAGCTTTATCAATCCATGACTAAATCAATCCATGTCAGATCAGATAAAACCACGTGAGATAAGGGCAGACAAGAGCAGGCCGAGTAGGATCAGGTCAGGGCACACTAGGTCAGGCCAGGTCATGTCGGATCAGATCAGATCAGGTCAGGCCAGGGTAGGTCGAGTCAGGTCGAGTCGGGTCAGGACGAGTCAGGTCAGACCAGGCCACACCAGGTCAGGTCAGGTTAGGCCAGGTCAGACTAGATCAGGTCACACCAGGTCGAGTCAGGTAAGGTCATGTCGGTTCAGATCACGTCAGGTCAGGTCAGGTCAGGTCAGGTCAGGTCAGGTCAGGTCAGATCAGGTCAGGTCACACCAGACCAGATCATGCCAGGTCCGGTCACACCAGATCAGGCCAGGTCAGGTCAGGTCAGGTCAGATCAGGTCAGGTCACACCAGACCAGGTCAGGTCACACCAGACCAGGTCAGGTCAGGTCAAGTCACACCAGACCAGATCAGGTCAGGTCAGGTCACACCAGGTCAGGCCAGGTCAGGGCGACACCTACCGGCCGTGTGATTCCCTCCAGGCAGCGTTTCAGTGTGGGGAACACGGCGTCCAGCAGCACCACCCCGCTGCTGGTGTCCTGTCGGGCAGCACACAGCAGTAGCACCCGTCAGCCACCGCTCCGCACACCAGCCTTGGAATTTGGGCCATTTTCTGGACTTTTTGGGTCCAAATAATTTTGCTCTCTTCATATTTGTTCAGGAAATTTGCTCTCTTTTCACCTGATCTTACCGACATTGTAGCTAAAATATAATTAAATTTTCCTCACAAGGATTTAATATCTATTACAAATCAGGATTTTTTACTTTCCAAGTAAAATAATTAAAACAAAAATGAAACTCTTAACTTGCCTGACAATACAATTTTACTCTAAACCTATGGATTTTTACTCTCCGGGACCAGGTCATGAAATGACAAACCCATCACTGCCGCACACACACACACGCTCACACACAGGCAGGCACACTCAGTGGTGCATTTTTCGTTTCATGACCTGGTCCCGGAGAGTAAGAATCCATATTATGTGGAGAATACAATTTTATTGTTAGAAAATTAAAATGTTCATTTTTGGAGAGAACAAAATTGTATTTGAAAGTAATAAATCCTGATTTGTAATAGATATTAAATTATTGTCAGGAAAATAGAATCATATTTTAACTACAATGCTTGTAAGATCAGGTGAAAAGAGAGCAAATGTCCAGAAAAAAAGGAAGAGAGCAAAATTCTTTGGACCCAAAAAGTCCAGACAATGGCCAAAATTCCAACGCTGGTCACACTCCCGTGCCGAATGGCCGTATGGTGCTACCGGTGAGGGTCAGAAGTGGCGTACCTTTACAGATACGCTGGTCAGTGTCGTTTGTTTAAGCAGTTGCACGCTTCACAGCGGAAATTTGAACTTTTCCGGTAAAGCCCGGTGTTTTGTCCTCCACTGAACCAGATAGCCAAAAAAATAGCAGTACATTGTATAAAATAAACTTTGTGCTTAGCTTAAGCTACGTAGTGCTTGAGCAAGGAGCACATATTTAATTGTTCTTGTATTTGTTTTGTTTAGCTGACCTCTCTTTGAAATCATGAAAGTCATTTCGAATTAAATATAGGTATTCAAAAAACGAAAGGATAAATTTTCGATCACAGATCATTTTCAAATCAGCTCACAGCAAACATTAAATTAAACATACATCACAATTCGATCAACACCTGAAAATAAAATGCTAGCAGCACAAGCGTTCTCACCACAGTGGCCACGGACGGACTGAGGTCGAGGCAGAATACCAGGCGGTAGACACGCGCCAGGAAGATGACGCCGGTGCGGGGCGTGACCCGGTATCGGTACAGGTGACTGGTGTCCGAGTCCCAGTCGGCCGGCGGACTGGTCGGGATCACCGACACGACGTCCAGCTCCTCCTCAAACTCCGCCTGCCAAGACAGACACGGCCGGGCACGGGTCAGACGCGACAGCAGGACACGGTGGACAAAGGGACGGAGCGAGACACGACCGGCCGGGGACGGGTCAGACGCGACAGCAGGACACGGTGGACAGAGAGACGGAGCGAGACACCACCGGCCGGGCACGGGTCAGACGCGACAGCAGGACACGGTGGACAGACACGAGTCACAAGACACCACCGGCCGGGGACGGGTCAGACGCGACAGCAGGACACGGTGGACAGAGGGACGGAGCGAGACACCACCGACCGGGGACGGGTCAGACGCGACAGCAGGACACGGTGGACAGAGGGACGGAGTGAGACACCACCGGCCGGGGACGGGTCAGACGCGACAGCAGGACACGGTGGACAGAGGGACGGAGCGAGACACCACCGGCCGGGAACGGGTCAGACGCGACAGCAGGACACGGTGGACAGAGGGACGGAGCGAGACACCACCGACCGGGGACGGGTCAGACGCGACAGCAGGACACGGTGGACAGAGGGACGGAGCGAGACACCACCGGCCGGGAACGGGTCAGACGCGACAGCAGGACACGGTGGACAGACACGAGTCACGAGACACCACCGGCCGGGGACGGGTCAGACGCGACGGCAGGACACGGTGGACAGAGGGACGGAGCGAGACACCACCGACCGGGGACGGGTCAGACGCGACAGCAGGACACGGTGGACAGACACGAGTCACGAGACACCACCGGCCGGGGACGGGTCAGACGCGACAGCAGGACACGGTGGACAGACACGAGTCACGAGACACCACCGGCCAGGGACGGGTCAGACGCGACAGCAGGACACGGTGGACAGACACGAGTCACGAGACATCACCGGCCGTGGACGGGTCAGACGCGACAGCAGGACACGATGGACAGAGGGACGGAGCGAGACACCACCGGCCGGGGACGGGTCAGACGCGACAGCAGGACACGGTGGACAGAGGGACGGAGTGAGACACCACCGGCCGGGAACGGGTCAGACGCGACAGCAGGACACGGTGGACAGACACGAGTCACGAGACACCACCGGCCGGGGACGGGTCAGACGCGACAGCAGGACACGGTGGACAGAGGGACGGAGTGAGACACCACCGGCCGGGGACGGTTCAGACGCGACAGCAGGACACGGTGGACAGACACGAATCACAAGACACCACCGGCCGGGGACGGGTCAGACGCGACAGCAGGACACGGTGGACAGAGGGACGGAGCGAGACACCACCGACCGGGGACGGGTCAGACGCGACAGCAGGACACGGTGGACAGAGGGACGGAGCGAGACACCACCGGCCGGGGACGGGTCAGACGCGACAGCAGGACACGGTGGACAGAGAGACGGAGCGAGACACCACCGGCCGGGGACGGGTCAGACGCGACAGCAGGACACGGTGGACAGGGGGACGGAGCGAGACACCACCGACCGGGGACGGGTCAGACGCGACAGCAGGACACGGTGGACAGAGGGACGGAGCGAGACACCACCGACCGGGGACGGGTCAGACGCGACAGCAGGACACGGTGGACAGAGGGACGGAGCGAGACACCACCGGCCGGGGACGGGTCAGACGCGACAGCAGGACACGGTGGACAGAGAGACGGAGCGAGACACCACCGGCCGGGGACGGGTCAGACGCGACAGCAGGACACGGTGGACAGAGGGACGGAGCGAGACACCACCGACCGGGGACGGGTCAGACGCGACAGCAGGACACGGTGGACAGAGGGACGGAGCGAGACACCACCGACCGGGGACGGGTCAGACGCGACAGCAGGACACGGTGGACAGAGGGACGGAGCGAGACACCACCGGCCGGGGACGGGTCAGACGCGACAGCAGGACACGGTGGACAGAGAGACGGAGCGAGACACCACCGGCCGGGGACGGGTCAGACGCGACAGCAGGACACGGTGGACAGAGGGACGGAGCGAGACACCACCGACCGGGGACGGGTCAGACGCGACAGCAGGACACGGTGGACAGAGGGACGGAGCGAGACACCACCGGCCGGCCGGCCAGACACGCGTCAGACCTGGCCACGGCCCGGCAGTGGCGTCAGACCTGGCCACGGCCGGGAACGATAATACATTGATACATCAGCGGTGTCCAATGCTGCAGCAGGCTGGGAAATAAACAATCCGTCCGTGCACAGAGTGGACATAGTGACGAAACTAGAATGTATTTGACAAATAGTATTCCGCCCATCGTATCAGTCGCCTACCACGATTAGATATAATATGATTACGTCTCTTCCGCCTCCCTCGCCCAGGACTCACCAGGAGGCGTCGTTTGGGCACCCGGATCACCTGGTCCAGGTGGTTGAAGTACCACTGGGCGCGCACGTTACGCGAGATTCGATACTCCTTCCGCATCAGCAGGAACACCTGCTCCGCCTCCAGCTCCTCCATCGGCTCGTCCATGGTGCCGTCTCAGTCACCGAATCTGACGGCAAGACACACACATAGACATGTGTAAAAGGCCTTTAGTATGCCGGATGAAGATGCCAAAGCATACAACACTGGAGCACATTAACCCGTTTAGTTCACTTGAACTCTGAGTTCCCTTGCGTCATAATTTATTAACTAGAGAAAAGCCCGAGAAAATTCAACAAAGCAAACATGCCCACGGTTATATCGAAACCACCATTGTTGCGGACATCACTGACACCAGCACTGCTAACGGGCGTGTGACCGACACCACACCTACTGGCAGACGATATCACCGATAAAGGTCCTACCGACGCCACACCTACTGGCAGACGATATCACCGATAAAGATCCTACCGACACCACACCTACTGGCAGACGATATCACCGATAAAGGTCCTACCGACACCACACCTACTGGCAGACGATATCACCGATAAAGGTCCTACCGACACCACACCTACTGGCAGACGATATCACCGATAAAGGTCCTACCGACACCACACCTACTGGCAGACGATATCACCGATAAAGGTCCTACCGACACCACACCTACTGGCAGACGATATCACCGATAAAGGTCCTACCGACACCACACCTACTGGCAGACGATATCACCGATAAAGGTCCTACCGACACCACACCTACTGGTAGACGATATCACCGATAAAGGTCCTACCGACACCACACCTACAGGGAGACGATATCACCGATAAAGGTCCTACCGACACCACACCTACTGGCAGACGATATCACCGATAAAGGTCCTACCGACACCACACCTACTGGCAGACGATACCACCGATAAAGGTCCTACCGACACCACACCTACTGGCAGACGATATCACCGATAAAGGTCCTACCGACACCACACCTACTGGCAGACGATATCACCGATAAAGGTCCTACCGACACCACACCTACTGGCAGACAATATCACCGATAAAGGTCCTACCGACACCACACCTACTGGCAGACGATATCACCGATAAAGGTCCTACCGACACCACACCTACTGGCAGACGATATCACCGATAAAGGTCCTACCGACGCCACACCTACTGGCGGACGATTCACCGATAAAGGTCCTACCGACACCACACCTACTGGCCGACGATATCACCGATAAAGGTCCTACCGACACCACACCTACTGGCAGACGATATCACCGATAAAGGTCCTACCGACACCACACCTACTGGCAGACGATATCACCGATAAAGGTCCTACCGAGACCACACCTACTGGCAGACGATATCACTGATAAAGGTCCTACCGACACCACACCTACTGGCAGACGATATCACCGATAAAGGTCCTACCGACACCACACCTACTGGCAGACGATATCACCGATAAAGGTCCTACCGACACCACACCTACTGGCAGACGATATCACCGATAAAGGTCCTACCGACACCACACCTACTGGCAGACGATATCACCGATAAAGGTCCTACCGACACCACACCTACTGGCAGACGATATCACCGATAAAGGTCCTACCGACACCACACCTACTGGCAGACGATATCACCGATAAAGGTTCTACCGACACCACACCTACTGGCAGACGATATCACCGATAAAGGTCCTACCGACACCACACATACTGGCAGACGATATCACCGATAAAGGTCCTACCGACGCCACACCTACTGGCAGACGATATCACCGATAAAGGTGCTACTGACGCCACACCTACTGGCAGACGATCAGGGCCTATTTTAACATGTTAACTGGGGGGGGGGGGCAAATTCGGGGACTCAAGGGTAAGGCCCTTAAGGCGAACATTCTGTGGGAAGAGGGACAAATGTATAGTTAAACCGGGGGCAAAAGTAGTTGATATGGGCCCTGTCATTGAGGCAGAACTGGGTAGGAGTAGCCCGGAGACAGTTATAATACAGGTGGGGGTGAACAACATAGGACCTAGGCAGAGTGTGAGAATAGTAGCGGAGTACCGGAGCCTGCTGCAGAGGTTGAAGGAGTCCAGGAAACCAGTCATTGTGACTGGCATCCTCCCTCGCTGTGGAGCCAGTGAGGAGTGGTACTCGAGAGCTCTGTCTGTGAACAGCTCAGTTCAGAACTTATGTTCAGCTATGGGGCTTAGTTATGTAGACTTATGGGATCAGTTCTATGAGTGGCATAGGTACTATATGAAGGATGGGCTTCACTTATCGGATGAGGGGGCAAGGGCTTTGGGAGATGCCTACAGAAGTGTCATTCAGGGAAACTAGGTAGGAGGGGGGGGGGGGGGGTTCAGGGACGCTAGTACTAGGGCATCAAGAAGTAAGCATTGGTAGAAGTTCATGTCAGAATAGGACAGTAGATCATAACTCCCTCAGAATTAGTAGAGTCAGCTCAAAGTATAAGATCACATGTGTGTTGCTGAATGCCCAAAGTATTAGGTCTAAATTTGATGAGTTTGAGTGTTATGTTGCCCTTGAAAAGCCTGATATCATTTGTGTAACCGAGACATGGGTTAGTGAGGGGTATAATAGGGATAGGCTACAGGATTTCGAGTTACAAGGGTATAACATGTTCTCATACTGCAGAGAATCACGGCAGGGAGGCGGAGTGTTTGTATATGTAAATAGCTTGTACTGCACTACTAGAGTTGATGATTCTAGTAAAGTAAAAGAAGTAGAATCAATCTGGCTTGACATTAAAATTGGTACAGGAAACAGAGGAAGGTTGAGGATAGGTGCATTTTACAGACCAGGGAATCTTCCAAGGAACTCCCAAGCTGAAACAGACCAAGATATTTGTGAGGAAATACGTAGGAACTTTCGGGCTCAGTGTCTTATTATGGGAGATTTTAACTTAAGAGGATACGAAAGTATAGCAGAGGAAACAAATGAGTGTAGGTTGTATAGGCAAATCTTTGAAGAGGAGCTTTTCATGCATCAGTTTGTAACAGAGCCAACCAGACATTGCTCCATTCTAGACCTTGTATTCTCAGACAACAGTGATCTAGTTAGTGACATAAGTATTTGTGCAGGTCTAGGAACCAGTGATCACAATATGGTTAAATTCAATATCTCATCAGAAATGAGGCCCAAAGATAACCTTATTATGGTTCCAAACTTCAGCCGGGCTGATTTTGATGGTATTAGAAATGACCTCGCACAGATAAAATGGAACGTTGAGTTGGCAGGTTTAGATGCATGTGAGGCCTGGAATGTTTTCAAAGCTAGATTAAGCCAAATTCAAAATCGGCATATACCCCTCAGGCACAAACGTAACAGAACCAAGGGCAATCCAGTTTGGCTTACCCCAGAAGTGAGGAGTGCTATACAAGCTAAAAGAAGTGCATTTGGCATTTTGAAGGGATCTTCACTAGATATAAATCAGAAGGCCTACCAGAATGCAAGAAATTCAGTTAAGAAAAAGGTCAGAGCAGCTAAAAGGGCAAAGGAACTTGATTTAGCTAGACATTGTAATGCAGATAGTAAGAAGTTCTTCAGTTTTTATAAGTTAAGTACAGTTTCCAAAAATATAGGTCCATTTAAGGTAGATGATGTGTTAGTTAGCAAGGACAGTGAAATGGTTGAAGTGCTTAATGATCAGTTTCAATCTGTCTTTACTATCGAGGACCAGAGTAGTATTGCAGCACTTCAGCCTGAGCTAGAGACAGAGGAGACTATAGGAGAGCTAGGTGGCATAAGTAGTGAACTTGTTCTAGAATATCTAAAGAAAGTAAGGCCTAACAAGGCAGAAGGACCTGATGAAATCCATGCTAGACTTTTAAGAGAATCTGAAAGGGAGTTGTCGGTTCCATTAGCCATAATATTTTCTAAATCACTTGCAGATAGTAAAATTCCACTTGATTGGAAAAGAGCAAATGTTGTTCCTATTCATAAAAAGGGAGATAGAAGTAAAGAGGAAAACTATAGACCAGTTAGTCTGACCTCATTAGTCTGCAAGGTGCTTGAATCAATCATCAAAGATAAGATTGTTGAATTCTTGGAGCAAAATGAACTCATCAAAGATACACAGCATGGCTTTAGGAAGGGCCGTTCTTGTTTAACTAATCTTCTGGAGTTTTTGGATGTTGCAACAGATAGCGTTGATCAGGGTAAACAGCTAGATGTAGCGTTTCTTGATTTCAGTAAAGCATTTGACAAAGTCCCCCATACAAGACTGGGGTTGCAACTTAAAATTCATGGGATCAGGGGCAAGATTCTGGATTGGATAGAAAAGTGGCTTTCAGGACGCCAGCAAAGGGTTATATTGAATGGGTGCCAATCACAATGGAAGGAGGTTCTCAGTGGGGTTCCACAGGGCTCAGTCCTGGGCCCATTGCTTTTTATAATATTTGTGAATGCAATTGAGAACAGTATAGACAGCAAAGTCTTGAAATTTGCAGACGATCTAAAAGTTGTCAGGATTATTAGAGGAAAACATGATCAGGATGTTTTTCAATCAGATCTGGACAAGCTAGTTGAGTGGTCTGAAGCATGGCAGATGAAATTCAATTTGAGTAAATGTAAGATTATGCACGCTGGAAGGGTTAGCAGTAAACATAGGTATGAAATGGGTGGGCAGAAAATGGAGCAGATTGAAAAGGAAAGAGATTTAGGTGTCGTGGTAAACAATAGACTATCAGCGTCAGACCAGGTTGTAGAAGCTAGGAAAAAGGCACTTAGAATGCTAGGGGCCATTAACAGAAATGTTTCCTACAAGAGTGAAAAGGTAATAACAAAACTGTATTGTGCATACGTTAGACCACATTTGGAGTATTGTGTACAAGCCTGGTCTCCAACATATGAGAAAGATTGCTGGTTGTTAGAAAGAGTTCAAAAAAGGGCAACAAAAATGATTAATTGTCTTGGTAGTTTACCTTATGAAGATAGATTAAGGAAATTGGGTATGTTTTCACTTAGATATAGAAGGCTAAGAGGAGATCTAATTGAAGTCTTCAAATTTGTAAATAGTCAGCATTCTGGATATTTAAAGGGTATGTTTGAGTTCAATAGGGAAAATCGAGGTAGAGGTCATCAGCATAAACTCATTATGAAACAAAGTAGGACTAGGCTACGACAGTCATTTTTCAGTAGAAGGGTTGTAGGACATTGGAATATGCTACCAGGGGATGTCGCTGATGCAGTGACACTTGCTTCCTTCAAAATTAGATTAGATAAATACTTTACAGAGAAGGGATTAGTTCATAAATACTCGTGGGATTAGCCTTCTTTTATGCAGGTAGAGTAAGGTGATTTGAAGGGGCGAGACTGGTGGAGGGGGGGGGGGGGTGCAACCTCGGATGGGCCCAAGAGGCTCTTTGTTGCACTTTTCTTTTATGTCTTTTATGTCTTTATGTCTTTAAATGCCCCCCAGTGAGCCGTTTTGCCCCCCCCCCCCAGTCAAGAAATGTTGCCCACCCTGATTTCAGTATTTCCATGTCATTTTTCGCTTGATAGGTATTCAATTAAAATAAAATATGTTTACCTGGTGATAAATGTATACAAATCCAATGAAAATGTCATGATATTCCTAAGTTTTAGTATTTCCCAGCCAAAATAAGTATTTTAACATTATTTCCGGAATATCTTGAATTTCAATATCCTTTGAACATCACCCATTGGCGGCAGAGTGGGGGAGAGGGGGTGTTGTTGGATCAGGAACGTCGCCACACAATTTGGAGTGGGTGGGGGCAACTGCTGAGCCGATTGTGTTCAAATTTGGAGTGTGGTTAGGGATCTCTCAGCCGCCACATTCTCACAAGTCAGGGGTGGGGTGCTTCTGCACGTGTGCACGTATGCACCACGTATTTGTATCTCAGAAACTACTTCCCTGATAGAGTTGAAATTCACCATACATTTCCTTTGCGTTCGCTCGTTCATCGCCAACTACGGCGCCTTACTGGTTCGGTAAAAACAGTTATGGAAGAAAAATGACGAATGACCTCAGGGTGAATAGATTTTACATCGTGGAGGTCACATAATACAAATACCACATGGATCTTTGCATTGGCGGATCCAGAACGGGTGGTTGGGGGGGGGGGAATTCCAAAAAAGTGTCACAATTATGAAAACGCATCGGATTTGGCTTGCTTATGCATTGATAGCTGATTTAACCCGCGCCGTGCCGGGGGGGGGGGGGCGTTTAGACCCCCCTCCCACAGGTTTTTCAAGGATAGCGGAAAAACGGCGGCGCGCAGCGCCACCGTTTTTAGCATAGTTGTTCAAACAGCAATTGTCCACATTATGTTAAAAATACCTCGGTTCATCTCAGGTCAGGTCACCAGACCAAGTCACGTAACCCCAGCTCCAAAAAAAAAAACTTGTGGTCCCACCATAGCCACAGTTTTTGGCCGATAGACATCGTACTTACAGGATTTTATAAAGTCCTAGGTACCTACAATTCGTATATCTCGGATGTTTGATATCAGTGACCTAAGGTCGGGTCAATTTCGTGACCTACCCATTATAAGTCAATGGGGAAATATTCAAATGCTTCCTATTCTGAGGATACGCACGATATCAGCCCAATTCCTTCTAGATCATGTTATCATAGGACATTCTTGAAGACCCAGGTGCAATTTTCGTTCAGTGACCCCTACAGGGTCAGCCGAGGTCATCCGAGGTCACCAACACTTGTGTCAATAACTCTCGACAAAACAAAGATAGATAAGTGAAACTGCCACCAATGTGTTTGTCTCGTCGAGGCACGTCTCCCAATGTCCAGCATGACCTAATTGGGTCACCATTTGACCTTGACCTGAGGTCAAATATCTAAGTTGACCTAACCTGGTCACCATGAATATGATTCGAAGTGCCTTGACGACAAACACGATGACGTCAAAATTATTTCCTTATCATATTCAGGTAAAAAGTAATTTGTGAAAACTCTTTTGCTAAAAAATAGTTTTACATTTGATGAGCTCTGGAGCCTAAGCTATTGATCTGAGCTGAAATCTACGGACACGTGGCGATCCGTGTCGATTGAATGTTTCAAGAGCTTTCCATTGTTGTTGTTTTTTTTGTTTGTTCCTAGCTAGCATAGATCCTGTGATATCTGGAGGTTTCTGGAGTGAAGTCCTAAAAATAGAAAATTTTAACTTTGATGACCTCTGGTGACCTCAATATTGACCTGTTAAGAAAATGCCGAAATAGCTTCAAAATGCTTTTGGACAAGCTTTCGAACGATGTTTTCGGGCTTGGTGTACGTCCCATAGGAGCCGAGTTCGAGGGGGGGCGTCGAAACGCTCCCCCCCCCCCCCCCCCTATGATCTCGAAAACCACGCAACGTAACAAGCAAAAAAAACGGTGTTAGATAGGTCGAGACAAGCTCTATGGAAAGTATATCGGTATTTGTTTAGGTCAGGTCAATATTGAGGTCACCAGAGGTGATCAAAGGTCAGATTTTACAGTTTTAGGACTTCGCTCCAGAAATCCCCAGATATCACATGAACTAACGGAAGCTAGGAACAAACGGAAAAGTAATGGAAAGCTCTTGGAAAATTCAATCGACAGGGCTCAGAAATGACTCAGATTTTAGCTCAGGTCAATAGTTTAGGCTTCAGAGGTCATCAAATGTCAAAAATGTTATTTTGTTGGCAAAACTGTTTTTCACAAATAACTTTTTACCTAATAAAGATAAAGCATTACGTTTGACGCCATCATATTTGTCTCGTCAAGGCGCTTTGAATCATGTTAATGTTGACTAGGTTAGGTCAACTGAGAAATTTGATCACAGGTCAAGGTCAAGTGGTGACCCAATTATATCATGTTGCATATTGGGGGACGTGTCTCGACGACACAAACACATTGGTACCGTTTTCACTTATCTATCGTCATTATGTCGATAGTTATTGACAAAACAGTGTTGGCGGTCACTAAATTGACCTGACCTTAGGTCACAGATAAAAAAAATCAGAGATAAACAAATTGTAGGTATCTATCATCTTATCAAATCCTGCAAGATTGAAACCGATCGGCCTAAAACTGTGGCTGCGGTACTACCGCAAACGTTTTGGAGGTGGGGTCATCACCTGACCTGGTCTGGTGACCTGACCTGAGATGATCCGAGATCAAGAATTTGACATAATGCGGGTAGTTCATTTCCGAACAGGTATGCAAAAAACGGCGGCGTGCAGCGCCGCCATTTTTGCGCTATCTGCGAAAAACCGGATGGGTGGGTGGATTTCGCCCCCCCCCCCCCCCTCCCCGTCCAGGGCGCGTGTTAAAGCTAACTTTTCTTAGTAAAAGTTGCTGAGATTTTCTTCTATATCAGGACATGTGTCAATCTTTCGCCGATTTCAGGCGGTTTGGGGGGGGGGCAATTGCCCATTTTGCCCAACCCTAGATCCGCCACTGGATCTTTGTATTTTGGAAAAGATGCGGGACTCTGGGGAAAATTGGGCAAATTTTGCCATTTCCTGTGGATTTATATGCATTTTCATGTTTCCCCAATGACTTATAATTGTGAAGTCACAAAATAGACTTCACCTTAGGTCACCGATATAAAAATCATCCGAAATAGCAGAATTGTAGGTGTTTGTAACCTGCTTAAATCCTGTGAGTATTCAACTGATCGGTCAAACAATGTGCTACGGCGGCACGACCTCACATTTTTTGGTGGTGGGATCACTAGACTTGACTTAGTGACGTGACCTGAGGAGACCCGACCGAGGTAAACAAATTAACAGGATTTTGGCAATTGATAGGCAAGCAGTTGTATCAAAAATGGCGGCGCGAAATGGCGTAGTTTTCCGCTATTTCCAAAACAAATCTAAGGGGGATGGCATCCGCCCCCACTGGCGGATCCAAGGGCGGACATCGGGCAACCCCCCCCCCCCCCCCACACACACACACACACAAGAATCTGGGGGGGCATGCAATACAAGTATTTCCCCCCCCCCCTCCTCCTGCGCGTTTCCTGCACTGACCGTGGGAAAACAATGATCTTAGGAGAAAATTTCATGAAAACGGAAGTTTTTTTCTTTTCTCAAGTGATTGAATTTGAAGTTTGTATATATCCCTTGCTTTCAATTATATACAAAACAGCACACCTGATGCAATTCATGCAGCCCCGGTGACACGCGCCCCGCTGGGAGGGGGGGGGAAGAATTTGCCCCCTCCCGTATTTTCTCAATAACTTTAAAACTGTGATAGATATCAACGTGAAACTTGCAGTACCTTATACTGCACCAATTATAAGTCTTCTCACTAAATTTCATTTAAATTTATGTAGTATTTTGGGAGATAACGTTTTAATGACGTCATGTCATGCCATTTTTGGTGGAAAAACAATAAATGTTGGGAAAATCGTAAACAGAGTTTCAAAGCAAATTGCAAATAAAAAACGTCAAAAGAAAGGAAATTACATTTTCTTCCAAATGGCTGTTTCGGATTTGTGATGTTTTGGGTTATTTGACCCCCCCCCCCACAATTTTTTTTTCTCGGAAAAATGTCCACAAAATCAATTTTTGTGAATTCGAAAAGTGAATTTCTTAAGCTCGAATACCAAAATCAAGTGACTGGCCCAAATCCGCGGAGGAAAAAAATGGGGTACCTTTTGCCACAAAAAGGTGCCCCCAAAAATGGGGATACCTTTTTGCCCCCCCCCCCCCCCCCCACCCACCCCCACCCCCACCCCCCAGTGGTTTTCCCTTAAAATAGGCCCTGCAGACGATATCACCGATAAAGGTCCTACCGACGTCAGCACTGCTAACGGGCGTGTGACCGACACCACACCTATTTATTGTGTATTGTACATCGTGGGAGTATCCCCTCTAATGGACCGAGGTCCGGGGGCTATTCCTAATCCCGAGTCAAGCAACGTAGGGTGTATAAAAACAGTGGATAGAATAGCATTCACACGCACATATTCCCAGTCAGGGACATATACAATATACTCGTCGCTCTACTCCTTCGTGGGTAGCAGGCGCTTCTTCAGCGTACGTTTGAATGACGCCACTGACACGGTCGCAAGTTCAAGTGGCAGCTCATTGTAGAGCTTAGCTGCGCGATACACAAACTGACGCTTGCCCGCAGCAGAGCCGGTGATGCGAGGCAGACTGAGCAGATGGTCTTGTCTAGTACTGCGCACATGATCGGTACGCTCTCGGTTCGTGTAAAACTGCGAAGCCAGATACTCTGGTTGACCGGTGACGCGGATCCGATGAAGTGAGGCCAAAGTCTGGTGATAAAATAAGTCCGCAGACGTGAGCCAGCCTAGCTCTATTCCCAGTCAGGTACATATACAGCCGAGATGGGGTCGAACTTCCTTTTTCCTGAGATTATGCGAGCGGCAAAGTTGATGAGCCGAACCGTTTCCAAAGATAGTGAGGCAGTACCGAACGTGAGAAAAGACCAGTGCGGATACGATGACAGGCAGGATCTCAGGTGGAAGCTGGTGACGAAGCTGAGCTATTCCCGCCAAGATGCCCATGCATTTCTGGCTGACGAAGGTCACGTGGGAGTCCCAGTTGAGGCAGCGGTCGAACATCACCCCCAGATTATTTGCCTCACTGCACGGAGTAAGCGCGACGTCGCGGAGTTTAACAGTGAATGCCGGTAAGGTGCGCAGATTTTGACGCGTTCCGATCGGGAGCAGTTCAAATTTAGTTTCGTTCACCTTCAGACCATTTGCACAGAAATAGTCATCCAGTGAGGGCAGGACTGATTCTGGACGGGCGATGAGACCGGGCAAGTCAGATTTAGGGCCAGAAACGAGAATGTGGGTGTCGTCGGCGTACTGAACAACAAATGCTCCAGCTGCGTGAAGGTTGAGGTCATTTGTGAAGATAGTGAAGAGCAGGGGCCCCAGTGATGACCCCTGGAAGACCCCTTGGTCGATAGGTCGCGGGTCCGATATCTGTTTGTTGTTGGCCGAATCGGTGAAACTCACGCTTTGAGTGTGCCCAGAGAGATAATTTTCGAACCATCTTGTCTCGATGCAGTGAAGCTGCAATTTGGATATCAATTTGGAGTGGCTGATGACGTCAAATCCCTTACTTAGATCAATCAGGCAAATAATCGAAATTTGGCTCTGATCCATGGCCGAGAGCGCACGGTCTGAGAAGGGCGGTTTCCGTGGAGTGGCGCGGTCTGAATCCGTGCTGGGTTGGAGTCAGAAGGTGATTAGTAGAGAGGAAACTGTGTAGTTGGGTCTGGACGAACTTTTCCACGATTTTGGAGATGACCGGAACTAGTGAAATGGGTCGGTAGTTGAACGGGTTCTCGGAGTCACCTGACTTGAAAACTGGATGGACGAGGGCATGTTTCCAGACAAGTGGGATTTCTTTTCGAGTGATACTTGCGTTGATGATATGCAAAAGAATGGAGCCGATGACGTTAAAAGCCAGTTTGAAAATACGAATGCAGAAACCATCAGGCCCACTCGCCGATGTGCTGCGCATAGTAAAAACAGTGTGGTGGAGCTGCATGAGTGTGATAGGCTGTAGGCTGTAGGCTGAAGGCGCAAGCCCCAACTCTGGGCAGACGGACTGGGACATCCGGTGCGTCACCCCGGCTAGCCACCTCGGCAGCCACTCTCGGAGCTACGTTAACAAAAAAACTCGTTCAGGGTCTCGGCGCTGACAGCAGGGGACACGCTCGGGCCGGCCCTCTTCCCGCTGACCGTGTGGCGAATGTTACGCCACACCGAGCCGGGCCCGTCAGACTGAATCCGAGCGGCAGTGTCTGCTATCCTATCCGCTCGGATGGCAGACTTGACTGCCCTGTTGGCCTCTCTGTAAGTATCGGATCCGTGTCCGTCAGTTCGCAGAATCTGTGCTCTCTTAGCCATCAGGATACGGGTCCTATCGGTTACAGGTGGCGCAGCGGGGCTCTGTATTTTGACGTCCTTGTAGGGGGCGTGGCGGTCGAGGACAGCACCTAGGTTTGCGGAGAATACGTCCCACATGTCGGTGACGCTGTCTGTCGGCTGTAAACACGCCACTCCAATCGCACGACTGCAGGTCATGATGGAAAACATTCAGGTTGACATTGCGTAAAATCCTAGCTCGGACGATCATCGGGATCGAGCGCGGGCGGGGCACGTTACAAACCATCCTAATGAACCTATGTGGGCTAAAATGACAGAAACGGGTACCGACACCTACTGGCTGACAATATCACCGATAAAGGTGCTACCGACGTCAGACGCACGCGTCAACGACACCAGTCCATCAGTCGTGGAGTCATCAGTCGTGGAGTCATCAGTCGTGGAGTCATCAGTCGTGGAGTCATCAGTCGTGGAGTCATCAGTCGTGGAGTCATCAGTCGTGGAGTCATCAGTCGTGGAGTCATCAGTCGTGGAGTCATCAGTCGTGGAGTCATCAGTCGTGGAGTCATCAGTCGTGGAGTCATCAGTCGTGGAGTCATCAGTCGTGGAGCTCATCGTGTGGAGTCATCAGTCGTGGAGTCATCAGTCGTGGAGTCATCAGTCGTGGAGTCATCAGTCGTGGAGTCATCAGTCGTGGAGTCATCAGTCGTGGAGTCATCAGTCGTGGAGTCATCAGTCGTGGAGTCATCAGTCGTGAGTCATCATCGAGTATCAGTCTGAGTCAGTCGTCATCAGTCGTGGAGTCATCAGTCGTGGAGTCATCAGTCGTGGAGTCATCAGTCGTGGAGTCATCAGTCGTGAGTCATCAGTCGTGGAGTCATCAGTCGTGGAGTCATCAGTCGTGGAGTCATCAGTCGTGGAGTCATCAGTCGTGGAGTCATCAGTCGTGGAGTCATCAGTCGTGGAGTCATCAGTCGTGGAGTCATCAGTCGTGGAGTCATCAGTCGTGGAGTCATCAGTCGTGGAGTCATCAGTCGTGGAGTCATCAGTCGTGGAGTCATCAGTCGTGGAGTCATCAGTCGTGGAGTCATCAGTCGTGGAGTCATCAGTCGTGGAGTCATCAGTCGTGGAGTCATCAGTCGTGGAGTCATCAGTCGTGGAGTCATCAGTCGTGGAGTCATCAGTCGTGGAGTCATCAGTCGTGGAGTCATCAGTCGTGGAGTCATCAGTCGTGGAGTCATCAGTCGTGGAGTCATCAGTCGTGGAGTCATCAGTCGTGGAGTCATCAGTCGTGGAGTCATCAGTCGTGGAGTCATCAGTCGTGGAGTCATCAGTCGTGGAGTCATCAGTCGTGGAGTCATCAGTCGTGGAGTCATCGGTCGTGGAGTCATCAGTCGGTGGAGTCATCAGTCGTGGAGTCATCAGTCGTGGAGTCGTCAGTCGTGGAGTCATCAGTAGGGTGTGCCTCATGTTGTAGGGCAGCATCGTGTTAGAGAGGAACAGAGTCTGAACTATGTAGGGCATAGGCCGGATCATACATATCATTTGAGTCCTCCTCCCAAAGCACAGCTACAGGAATATGAATGGACCTGTCATTCCACAGAAACTCACTGGTTCACTTGACAGTTTTTCAGAGTTCAATACTGAGCACATGATTCAGTACAATGCTCCTCCCGGAGTATTGTCACAAAAACTGAAGTGTGGGGAGGGCAGCCAAGTGGTTGCCTCTCCACTCAGCACTCCCATATGTTAAAATATGGCTGTCTGCGAGGTGGATTGGTCCTGGGGTTCCTCCCCAGGCCCTCCTGGTGATGACACTCTGTAATGCTTTATGTGACTTTGTTGATGTTGGTGAAAGAACATTATATGACTGCAAGCATTTGAGGAGCCCACACCCACGTAACAGATGTATGTCTTACTACAGAAGTTTGTCTGGTTATCATAATGATGCTGATATCTTTTCCTCTGCCTCCAACCCAACTGTCACACTGCTCAGGTTGTACAAATGCTCTGGGTTTTGTAAGCTGATGTGCAACACCTCACACTTGGAGGTGTTTAAGTTTCAAGCATGATTTCAAGCACAGTTTAGCATTGTTTGTATTTGTATGTTAATGAATTAACCAAGTAAGTTTAGGTAAGTTGTAAGTAACATAAGTAAGTTGATAATTAGTACATCATCATGAGCTGTAAATGTATAAAAAGGCAACAAGCAATAACACCTTGTTTGTTGATTGGGGCTTTAGGGCGCAACGACTGCTGT
>JAXIVJ010005278.1:0-12500 GCA_036785665.1 Chirona hameri | reverse complement strand
ACATACATAGATATACATACATAGATATACATACATAGATATACATACATAGATATACATACATAGATATACATACATAGATATACATACATAGATATACATACATAGATATACATACATAGATATACATACATAGATATACATACATAGATATACATACATAGATATACATACATAGATATACATACATAGATATACATACATAGATATACATACATATATATACATACATAGATATATACATACATAGATATACATACATAGATATACATACATAGATATACATACATAGATATACATACATAGATATACATACATAGATATACATACATAGATATACATACATAGATATACATACATAGATATACATACATAGATATACATACATAGATATACATACATAGATATACATACATAGATATACATACATAGATATACATACATAGATATACATACATAGATATACATACATAGATATACATACATAGATATACATACATAGATATACATACATAGATATACATACATAGATATAACGTGTACGTGTGTACGTGTGTACGTGTACGTGTGTACGTGTACGTGTGTACGTGTACGTGTGTACGTGTACGTGTACGTGTGTACGTGTACGTGTGTACGTGTACGTGTGTACGTGTATACGTGTACGTGTGTACGTGTACGTGTGTACGTGTACGTGTGTACGTGTACGTGTGTACGTGTACGTGTGTACGTGTACGTGTGTACGTGTACGTGTGTACGTGTACGTGTGTACGTGTACGTGTGTACGTGTACGTGTGTACGTGTACGTGTGTACGTGTACGTGTGTACGTGTACGTGTGTACGTGTACGTGTGTACGTGTACGTGTGTACGTGTACGTGTGTACGTGTACGTGTGTACGTGTACGTGTGTACGTGTACGTGTGTACGTGTACGTGTGTACGTGTACGTGTGTACGTGTACGTGTGTACGTGTACGTGTGTACGTGTACGTGTGTACGTGTACGTGTGTACGTGTACGTGTGTACGTGTACGTGTGTACGTGTACGTGTGTACGTGTACGTGTGTACGTGTACGTGTGTACGTGTACGTGTGTACGTGTACGTGTGTACGTGTACGTGTGTACGTGTACGTGTGTACGTGTACGTGTGTACGTGTACGTGTGTACGTGTGTACGTGTACGTGTGTACGTGTACGTGTGTACGTGTACGTGTGTACGTGTACGTGTACGTGTACGTGTGTACGTGTGTACGTGTACGTGTGTACGTGTACGTGTACGTGTGTACGTGTACGTGTGTACGTGTACGTGTGTACGTGTACGTGTGTACGTGTACGTGTGTACGTGTACGTGTGTACGTGTACGTGTGTACGTGTACGTGTGTACGTGTACGTATGTACGTGTACGTGTGTACGTGTACGTGTGTACGTGTACGTGTGTACGTGTACGTGTGTACGTGTACGTGTGTACGTGTACGTGTGTACGTGTACGTGTGTACGTGTACGTGTGTACGTGTACGTGTGTACGTGTACGTGTGTACGTGTACGTGTGTACGTGTACGTGTACGTGTGTACGTGTACGTGTGTACGTGTGTACGTGTACGTGTGTACGTGTGTACGTGTGTACGTGTGTACGTGTGTACGTGTGTACGTGTGTACGCGTGTACGCGCGTGTGTGCGCGTGTGTGCGCGTGTGTGCGCGTGTGTGCGCGTGTGCGCGCGTGTGCGCGCGTGCGCGCGCGTGTGCGCGCGTGCGCGCGCGTGTGTGCGCGTGTGCGCGCGTGTGTGCGCGCGCGTGTGTGTGTGTGTGTGTGTGTGTGTGTGTGTGTGTGTGTGTGTGTGTGTGTGTGTGTGTGTGTGTGTGTGTGTGTGTGTGTGTGTGTGTGTGTGTGTGTGTGTGTGTGTGTGTGTGTGTGTGTGTGTGTGTGTGTGTGTGTGTGTGTGTGTGTGTGTGTGTGTGTGTGTGTGTGTGTGTGTGTGTGTGTGTGTGTGTGTGTGTGTGTGTGTGTGTGTGTGTGTGTGTGTGTGTGTGTGTGTGTGTGTGTGTGTGTGTGTGTGTGTGTGTGTGTGTGTGTGTGTGTGTGTGTGTGTGTGTGTGTGTGTGTGTGTGTGTGTGTGTCCAAACCAGCTCAGTTGAGTTCAAGCAGCACTCATCATATACAGGCCAGTGAAAATAAGCTGAGCTGCTGGGCTAAGAAAGTCTGGTTAATGCAATAATTGCAGGTCCACAATTGCATCGCAATTGTGGACCAACTTCTTGAGCTCTCTCCCCCCCCCCCCCTCTTCCGCCGCCGCTGCTCTAGCATGAAGTTCACATCTCAAATTTAATTGAAATGCTACAGTAGGTACATGACTACAAGTCAGTACCTATGCAGTTTTCAGAAGGGTAAAGGTAGGTAACTTAGTGAAAAATGCAAATGTACTCCCATAGCCAAATGGAATGGAGGAAATGGGAAATATTTGACACCTGGAGAATGGGGGAAATGGGGGATCTGATGTGGTGCTTTATGTCACCCAGCGACGTTTTTGCCATTGCCACATTTCACACAAAATGGAGTAAAAAATTGTTCAAATAGCTCCTAACTTCGTATCCCGGTGTGAAACTTTGTGAAACCTGATTTCAACTTTGTGATTTTTTTTATGTAACAAATCTAACCACAAACTAGGAATGTAAAGAATAACTGCTATATTGGTGAGTTAAGGGATGTTCAAGCATGTGTCTGTATAATTTTTGAGAGCCTCACCCATTTAGAAGAGGTGCTGTACATGCACCTTTAAAGCAGTTCACCAATCATAACATAACCTGCCAAATCAAGTGGCCTCAAACAAACAAGAGGTTTCTTATGGTCAGTATGACCAAGGTTTCTCTTTTCCTAAATGGATCAACACATCTCCGCAACATAGTGGTCAACGTAGCAGGTGGAACCAAGCCTGCTGCTCTAATTGCAGTTTTGGCATGGTCAAAGCTGTATTAGGATATCACAAAGATAGGGTTTGCGAAGTTAGGAACTGAGACAAACAAAATATTTGGCAAATTTAAAAAAAATATAGAATGTAGAATGTAAAATATAGAATGTCTGGCATCAATGAAACCCTCATGGACACAGGCAGCAGCACAGCCATGAGGATCGCTGTCACCCTAAAACGGGAGGTGTAAATAGAAAGCAAATCACTTCAGAAAAGTGAAAAATCCACAGGAAAACTATTTTGAGCTATTACAAGACCAGACCAAAGTAGAAATCCCAACACAAACTACACATCTTGCTTGTGTTCTGTAAGCTACCGGAAAAGGTGATGACAGCGATAACACATTTGTAGAAATAAGTGATGTTGCAAATCATGAAGTTAGCATTTCCACAAAGTTACCTACCTTTACCCTATTTTAGATGTTGTGATTTATATGCGCCATCCCCAAGTTTAGAAGCATGAAAATAATCATATTGCAGCTGTCTCCAATTTTGGAAGCATAAAAATATTAAGTTGCAAAAAAGGGAATGTTTGGTCAAACCCTATCATACCAGACCTCAGTTGCTCATTAGCAGGTATTTTGATTAGCATTAGCGGTTTTCTTACCGACTAAGACACGTTGATAAGTCCTACATAGACTGATCCATTCCAAAACAAAATTACTTCAATATTATTTTTGGAAACTCATGGTGCAAGTCTGTGAGAATCAACGAGCAACATGAACATGAGTGAAACAAAACCCCAAACTCAAGTGGACTTCTTGACTTCTTGTTCTTGATGGGTTAGGGCGCGTAGCTGGACTCAAGCAAGGCCCTATAGACTCAAGTGGCCGTTAATGTTTGTTTACAAACCGAAAACTGTAGCGGCCATGTGGGAGGGTCCAAGGCCATATTGATATATAGGAGGTTATCCGGTCCGGTCATAGAGTCATCCGGCGACTCTACAGAATCGTGACGTCAGAGCGCGACCTATTCGGTTCCATCGGCCTCCTCCGCCATTGAATAGTCCACCTTGGGAAAAGTACGTGGAATGATGGAAAAGAGTGTCCTGATTACGGTTCTGGAATTCGTTTTTTGCGAGAAAAAAGTAACAATTTGTCATAATTAGAGAGAGAAAAAAAATAGATATTAATACAACTGACGTCACAAGAATCACCAAAACGAGTTGTGACGTCATACCCGCAAAAGTCTATCCTTGAATCAGAATATGTAAGCTACCCTACAACCTGTTGTTGTTGTTGTTGTTGTTGTCTCCTCGGGTCGGCCCTACGGCCGACCGTAGCCCGAAGGCTCTCGGTGAACTAGGTAGCCGCGGGCCAAGGCCGCCACAGCCCCGCCATCGCGTCGGGTCCGGATGAATAGTCCCGAAGATACGGAGACGAGCGCCCGCCAGGCAAGGGCACCTCAGCAGGACGTGCTCCGGCGTGCCAGGCTCCTCCCTACACACCTGACAGAGCGCCGCCGGGCACGCGAGGTCGCTGCACTGCTGGCAGCCCCGGGTCGGTTGACGGCCGATTCGATGCAGATAACTCTGCGAGCGGCTCCAGTGACCCGCTCGCAGCTGGTGCACATTGACGGCGTCGGCTCACTCGTCGGAGAGGACGGGCTTCGGGAGCCAGCCTCCCATGATCCGCTTGAAAAGGCAGTCAGGCCAGCGACATCGCCAGGCCAGAGAGGCGGCGCGGCTGACTGCCTTGGTGAGGCTGCAGACGTCCACAGGAACATCTTCCTGTGGAAGGCTGGATGCCCCCTTGGCCAGCTCGTCCGCCCTTTCATTTCCGGATAGTCCACAGTGTGCCGGGACCCATGTAGGAGTACCCGAATACCCCCCCCCCCCCGCCGTGGTTGCCAGGAGCAGGCGCCAGATCGCCGCCCCCAGCGCGGTCGTCTGCCCTCCGGCGCCGCTCGCGAGTGTGGCAAGCGCGGCCTGGGAATCAGTGCATACGACCACCGGGCTCTCGCCCAGGTCGTCCCCCATCTGTTGCACCGCCTCCAGCGCCGCGCGAATCGCCACCAACTCTGCGCGCGTGCTGCTGCATACCACGCCGGCCGGCGCTTGGACCTCTTGTTCCGCACAGGACGAGAGGGCGATCAGGGCACCACCTCCTCCGGCCGTCACTCCGCCCTCCGCCGATCCGTCGCTCCAGATCCACACGGCATCCTCCGGCAGAGTTGCCAGGTGTTCCTCGGCGGCCGCCCAGCGTACTTCGCCGGTGCAGTCCTCCGGATGTCGGTGCCGATGTCCAGCCGGATGCTGACTCCACTGCAGTCCAGCCACGGCGGGATAGTGGTGTGTAGTCGCTCCTGCACGGGGACCCCGCTCACGCCCGCTCGCGCGGCGGCTACCGCTCCGATGTCTCGCCACCCGGTGGTGGTTAGGAGGCGCCGCGGGGCCACCGCTTCAGCGACCGCGCGGAGGGGGTCGTCCGTCTTCTGGGACGCCGCCGTTCCGGTCAGCCTCGCGGCCAACACTTCCCGGCGTGTCCGTACAGGGACCATGCCGGCCGCCTCCGCCATGAGTGGGTTCCTCGGTGTACTCACGGGGCAGCCGGTCCCGGCCCGCGCCACCGCGCGCATCTCCCGTTCGAGAAGCTCCACGTGCGACTCCGACGCCGCCGGGAGCCAGGCCGCGGCCGCGTATTCGAGCGCTCCACGGACGTATCTATTGGCGACTGTCCGCATTGCGGCTCACGCAGCCCCCACGAGCGTCCGGTCAGCTTACGGAGCTGGGCCACACGCGGCTGCACCTTCTTGCGGAAGCGCACACAGTGTTCTCCGAAGTGGAACTGTCTGTCGAAGGTCACTCCGAGAAGGTGGAGATGCCGTGCTCCCTGGACACGCGCCCCGTCCACCCTGAGTGTGAAGCTGCGGGCGTCCTCGTACCGTTGGGACAGCACCAGGGTCTGTGTCTTGCTGCCCGCTAGCTTCATTTTCCACTTCCTGGCCAACCTCGTCATCACGTCCGCGGCTTGTTGGGCGCGGTCTCTGGCCTGTTCGATGGTGCTACCGTAGCTCAGAGTCGCTGTGTCATCGGCGTACATGAAGACGGAGGTGTTGGGGACTTGCTGCAGCGCTGCCACCAGGTCCGCCGACCACAGGATGAACAGGGTCGGGGCGCGCACTGATCCCTGGGGCAGGCCCGCTCGGAACGGGCGGCTCGTGCTGCGCACGCCGTTGACTTCCGCACACGCGCGTCGGTCCCGCAGGAAGTGGAAGATCCACGAGACGAGGCAGCGTGGGAGGCCGTGTGACATCTTCAGTCGTAGCATCTGATGGTCGATGACATCGTAGGCCCGGGAGAAGAAGTCGTACGCCGTGAGGACGAATCTGGCGACTGTCTTGTCGTCGACTGGGCGTCCCCTTGGGTGTGGTCGGTTCCATCCATCCTGGACTTCTTGGATTATACGTCCAAGGTTCTCCTCAGCGGAGCGGCCTCGCCGGAAGCCAACTTGCTCCGCCGGGATGGTGTCGTCGCGCTCCAATATGTGGGTGACTCTTGCCGCCACCATCCGCTCCGTCAGCTTAGCTACGTGGCTGGTGAGCGATATGGGGCGGTAACTGGCGACGTCCGATGGATCCTTCACGGCCTTCGGGATAGGGATGATAATGGCCCTTCTCCAGACTGACGGGACCTCCGCGGTGCGCCAGGACAGATTGATGAGGCGAAGCAGAGCATCCTGGGCGAGGGGTTCCAGATGCTGTATGTGCTCTGTGCATACGCCATCTGCCCCGGGTGCTATATTGACCTTCATCCTCCGCAGCTGGTCCATCATCTCTTGTCTGGAGAAGGGTTGACATGCGTCGCTCCGTTGACCCTCACAGATGCAGGGGCGTGCTTTGGCGTTCTTCAGCTCCGCCTTCACTGTTCGGTCGCGCCTCCGGTTACGGGTGTGACGGCTGACGCTGGCGTACGTTCGGACGAACGCCTCGGCCTTGGCACGGTCATGTGCGACCAACTGGCCGCGGTCCCCGTTTATCGCCTGGCCGGGGCAGACGTCCACCACCGCGCCCTCCATTTTCCGGAGCATCTTGGTCACGCGACCCAATGCAGAGGGCCGGTTCAATTCGTTGGTAGCAAAGTCCCGGAACGATCGCTGTCGTGCTGCCACCTTGATGTCTGCCACGTTCCTCTTCTTCGCCTTCCAGAGGGCTTGGTTCGCGGGCGACGGGTCTTCCTGCATGTCTGTCCTCGCTTCCCGGCGCTCCTCCATCGCCTGCACCAGCTCCTGGTCGAGCGCCCACGGCTTCGGGTCGGCGCGGGAACCCCGCGGGACATGCCTAACACTCGCCTCGGTGACGGCGTCGCTGAACTGCGAGGCGAGTCGCTCCACGGAGTCTCCCTGGCGCATCAGGGCGGCCACCGATGTCTTGCACTGAGCAGTGAAGCCAGCCCAGTCGGCCTTGTGGAAGGCCCAGCGCGTTTTCCTGATGCGCCGCGAACGGTGACCGGCGATGTCGGCGGTGACCAACAGGGGTAGGTGATCACTACCCAGGTCGGTACTGACCTGCCATGTGCATCGCCGCGCCAGGTTGCTGTGAGCCAGCGCGACATCCGGCGCACTGAGGTGGGCGTCCTCCCCGTAGCCAGCGCGCGTAGAGGCGCCGGTGTTGAGGACCTGCCATTCTTGTCGGGCGACCCAATCATGGACGCTCTGTCTGGCTCTGTCTGGGTTAAAACAATTAACATCCTAGTCAGGGTGGTGGCCGTTGACGTCCCCCAGGATCAGCGTTGAGTCCGCGTCCGGGAAAGCTTCCAGTGAGAAGCGATCCACCCGCTCGTCCGCCGTAGACGTCCTGATGGGCGGGCGGTACACGTTGTAGACGTCGAGGTAGCGTACCCTACAACCTCGTTCAGTCTCGCGACTCGCGAGTATATTGGTCGCGATTGAAAATGTGTGAATGTTTACGCTATGGCCTAGTATGAGTAAAGTTGGAGTTGAAGGGATATTGCCACCTCGCGGGCCAATATGGAGTTTTTGGTGTGTATCGGTCGAGTAAGCGTGTCCGACTTCACCTGCAAAATATGGGTCCCGAAACTCCCCCCCCCCCCCCCCATTAGATCAAGAAATACATTTGCACCACTTCTTTGCGGACTATTACTTTCTGTTGAATGTTGGAAACTCAACATCACCATTGCGATTTTCGTCAGTGAACTTTAAAATTAAGAAGCGTATCAGTATTGAGTTAATTAATTTTCAACAACCTTATAGCCTATTTCATAATAAAACAGCAATAATTGATATGGCTCGACTTTGGGACCGTAGGAGATTTGTGACCTATACCTTATTATAACAGACAGACTTTTCAAGGTCAAGTCTCGACGAATTCGTACGCTTCGGCTTTGGGCGGGCGCCAATTCCACAGCCAAACTGGATGAGAGCGGCCATCATGAATCTAGTACTGAGCACAGCTGGGACCAACGTTTTGGAGTCAGAAATAAATACAAAATGCTTTGCCGATACACTGCTTTAAGTGCTGCAGGAGCAAGTTTGAGCTTGAGCATACATGACTGCTGATCCTCAGCATTCATTTAAGTTGCTTTTTAGAAATCCTCCGGAGGTAGCAATATCCCTTTAATATTGTAGATACCGGTACGAGCCACCCATCAAAAGGCGTGCATTTTCAAGACGAGTGTCGACATTATTTTCAATTGGAAATCCAATGAAAATTGACAAAGTTATAGACAATAATATTTCGAGCCAAGCATCAATTCAACATAAACAAAAAACAAACTTTGTCCAAATTTAATCGATATATTGCATGAACACCGACCAGCCACCAATCAACAAATGCGTCTTCTCACGAAGCATGTATTGGTAATTTTCAATTGGAAATCGGTTCACAATTGATAAAGGTAATTACTTAAAACTGTAACCACATGCAGAATGTATCCCTAATGTATTTAATTAAATACTGGATGTGCTTATATTGCGGAGAATATTGCAGTTACCGGTACGAGCTACCCATCAAAAGGTGTGCCTTTTCAAGACGAGTGTCAGTATTATTTTCAATTGGAAATCCAATGCAAATTGACAAAGTTATAGCCAATAATACTTTGAGCTAAGGTAATTCAACGTAAACAAAAAACGAACTTTGTCAAAGTTTAATCGATATAATGCATGAACAACGACCAGCCACCCATAAAATGCGTCTTTTCACGAAGCATTTCAGAAGGTAGCAGAGAAGGCAGTCGTACCGTCAGGAGGGCCAGAGGGCAGTCGCACCGTCAGGAGGGCCAGCGGCGGTCGCGCCGTCAGGAGGGCCAGGAGCAGTCGCGCCATCAGGAGGGCCAGGAGCAGTCGCACCGTCTGGAGGACCAGGAGCAGTCGCACCGTCAGGAGGGACAAGAGCAGTCGCACCGTCAGGAGGGCCAGGATCAGTCGCGCCGTCAGGAGGGCCAGGAGAGTCGCGCCGTCAGGAGGGCCAGGAACAGTCGCGCCATCAGGAGGGCCAGGAGAGTCGCACCGTCAGGAGGGCCAGGAACAGTCGCACCGTCAGGAGGGCCAGGAGCAGTCGCGCCATCAGGAGGGACAGGAGAGTCGCGCCGTCAGGAGGACCAGGAGCAGTCGCACCATCAGGAGGGCCAGAAGAGTCGCACCGTCAGGAGGACAGGAGCAGTCGCGCCGTCAGGAGGGCCAGGAGCAGTCGCGCCATCAGGAGGACCAGGAGCAGTCGCGCCGTCAGGAGGGACAGGAGCAGTCGCGCCGTCAGGAGGGACAGGAGCAGTCGCGCCATCAGGAGGGCCAGGAGTCACACCGTCAGGAGGGTCAGGGGCAGTCCCGCCGTCAAGAGGGCCAGGAGCAGTCGCGCCATCAGGAGAGCCAGAGGAGTCGCGCCGTCAGGAGGGCCAGGGAGAGTCGCGCCGTCAGGAGGGCCAGGAGCAGTCGCGCCGTCAGGAGGACCAGGAGCAGTCGCACCGTCAGGAGGGCCAGGAGCAGTCGCGCCGTCAGGAGGGCCAGGAACAGTCGCACCGTCAGGAGGGCCAGGAGCAGTCGCACCGTCAGGAGGGCCAGGAGCAGTCGCGCCGTCAGGAGGGCCAGGACAACATAGCCGGGAGGATCCAGAAAGGAAGTGGTGCTGGAAATGTGCGCCGGGGAGATGGGCCGGGCTCGTTAAGAGTGCAGTGGTGTCCGCCCATTTAAACTGATGGAGCGGACGAGTGACTGAGTGAACGTGGAAACAGGCGCTACGATTCGGAGCGGCGACTATCAACGCACCACCCGGTTTGAAACTGCCATCTGTCACAGTAAGGCCGCTGCTCATTGCTCCACCCGCACAACATCCAAATATCCACGGTCTGTCACCCTGCTTCGTACCCTACGGTCGTGTGCTCCAATAGGCGATCTGAGGCAGTGAGGGATCTCGTGCGGGAGGGACGGAACGGGGCAGCCGGCCGGGATCTAATGACCCAGTGAAGGGATCTTTACCATGAGGAGGGGAGGGGTGAAGTGTGGATTTTGAGGAGGGGGGGACGGGGGTTTTATGGACTAGTTGGTGGTGTGACGGACCAGCGGAGGGGCGAGGAAAATATGTGTCACGGGAGGGATGTAAAGACTATTGCGGCGTGTGACGTAGGTATCAATATGACATGCAACCGCACAGGTGGGGGGTATAATAAAGATGAAGGATCGCAGAGATGGAGGATATTATGAACTGAACGGAGTGATGATCGAGAAGCCGCGAGGCGGGATGGATTTCGGACGGATCTGACGTACCCGAGGCGCCGGCTCAACGGAACGTATTCCGCTTCGCGTAAATTAACGCCGCCTCATTATTTACATAATAGTTAATAATAGTAAAAAAGAGAGAAAAATCATCCCCAGCGTGAGATAAGCAAATCGTTCTTTATCCGTCAGTTGCAATCCATCATGAACAAAATATCTCTTCCTGGCGCACCATATCATAAATATTCATCCGCATGCACTGAGTGTGTGTGTGTGTGTGTGTGTGATTGTTTTTTGTTGGGGGGGGGGGGCGCTTCAGCGCGTTGAGGCTATCAAGCGCCCATCCAGTCTACGCTACTTCAGCGCAGTCAGACGTGGGGGTTGTACACAATGTTAAAACGGATCTTCTGTAGGTAAGAGAGAACTTGTTTGATGCTGACTTCTGCACTGTCCCCTAGCACGTCGTCGAGCGATGCATTCGGGAAAAAACGTGATTTTATAAGTCTCAACTGTTGGCAGATATCGTTGGGAGATAACACGTGTTTCACGCTCAGTGGAGCGTTGTAGTACCCGCATACCGGCGGCTCCGAGCTGGTCAGGTGGTAACTGTGAGTAGCGTAACAGTGGCCGATGCGGAGTCTAGCTAGCGCCACTTCATCCATTCTGCTTCGCCTGCTGCTCGACTTCCACCTTCCGATATTCGGGCGTAGACGTCTAAGAGCGCAGTCTGTCTCGTTATGCCACCTATCTTCTTGCCATTCAGCGAGTACGATGTGGTTTATAGCTGGCATCAGATCGTCGGCCTCCATCTTCAGCGAACGAATACGCGAGGAGTGCGAGGCAGCTTTGGCAGCTTCGTCGGCTCTCTCGTTGCCCTCAACGCCCACGTGACTAGGCACCCATAACAATTTCACTTCTCCACCATCCGAGTGGATGCTGGTCAGCAGTTCTAAAATCTGTGTGACTAGCGATGAGGAGATCAACTGGTTACGGAGTGCCATCACTGAGCTGGCTGAGTCAGTAACTATAAGACAAAAGTTGTGACTATGACGGCGAATGTGCTTTAAAACCTGGTAGATAGCGTACAGTTCAGAGGTAAATACTGACGCTGCGTCTGGTAGCTTAAAACGTCTACTGGTCGTCCCGCTGACGAAAGCGCAGCCCACGCCCTCAGCGCCCTTCGATCCGTCAGTAAAATATCTCCGGAACCCACCATATGAGTCAAGCTTTTCCAGCGCACACTGCTTCAGTTCGTTCGGCATAGTGGTCGACTTTGGGTGTTGCAAGAGGCTAAGGTCACAGCAAAGCCCTGTTAGGCGCCATGGCTCTACACGACAGGTGCGTCGTGTGGCCAAGCTATCGAGGTCAATGCCAGTGTTCTGCATCCAGCTGTGTGCGCGAGAACACAGGGCTCGGAAGCAGGGGCGGATACAGGGGGGCGGCGGGGGGCGGCCGCCCCCCCCCCCCCCCAGGGCGGATACAGGGGGGGGGGGCGGCCGCCCCCCCCCCGAGGGCGCCTCTACGCGGAGCGCCGACGGAGCCTATATAAGCGAAGCGGCGATGCATGATCAAAAACCCATGGACATTCCCAAAACCTCTAAGAACCTCTAATTTTTCTGAAAAACTATAATCCTCCGAAATTCTTCATAAAACCTCTAGATTAACTCTAGAATCTGACGTCGAAAGTCTTCAGATTTGACGTAAAAACCTCTAATTGGAAGCGCTGTCGTACAGCGTCCTGGAAAAAGGCGCCAGAAGAGGCGCACCAGGCACCCCGGGTAGGTTAGGTATATTTTGTTATGCTATTTTTTTATAGATATGGTGCGCCCCTTCTAGCGCCTTGACAGATTTTGCAAATCTGGCGCAGTTCAGTCTTTTCT
>JAXIVJ010005277.1:0-67500 GCA_036785665.1 Chirona hameri | reverse complement strand
TATCTGCGAAAAACATGAGGGGGGAGGCGGGATCCGCCCTCCTCCCCCCCCCCCCTGTTACAAATAGGGTTAAACCAATTACATTAATCGAACCGGAAATCAAATGACAAGGTTAAGGTCACAATCTCTGTTACTCTGTCTACCGGGAAATCGGGTTAGCCATTTCTCAAAATATATCGTACAGGTATGTCACGTAAATTATCGCATCACTCAGACTTTACCATAAACATTTGGCATGGAATAAATATATCAGTAAACATTGCTCAGCAAAACATAAATTTAAGCCTCGGAACCTTGAATTGAATATTTAATCACATCGAGCCGCGAAAATTGCATTACCCTGCCTTGTAAGCATTGCATTCACGTCATGAATTGTCCCCTACGTTAATATTATTACGTTAATATTATTAACCCGCGACTTACTGGGGGGATATTTTTTGTCCCCCCTCCCCTTATTTTGCAATAACTCCTAAACGAACACAGGCATTGTCACCAAACTTGCAGTACATTATCTCACATCAATTCTACACATGTTGGCAAAAATAAAAATATGAGGTTATGATAGGTCAACCGGAAATGACGTCAGTGACGTCATGTTCTTTGGTTTTTGTTTAAATATAATGGTTTGCGGAAAACGCTGTCAAAGGTACGATGTTTGAGATAAACTTATTGTCTTAAATACAATTACTGACAATAGACCGGGCTATCAAATAGGTGTCTCGGATTTTCAGGTTTTTTTTATTCAAATTTTGAGAAATCCAAATACATTTTTTTCTAAACAAAATTTTCAAGAAAAAAAAAACGAATTATCCCAAAACAGGAATACATGTGATCGAGACGTGCGCGGTCAATATGTGTACCAAATTTGAAGTCGATATCTTCAAAAATGACTGACTTGTGACCTTTAAATGACAAAAATTGACCACCACTCACAGTATTACTATGCATAAAAAAACGCATTTCCGTTTTTGCTTTTTACTTCTATTTATACGGAGCAAACAATGTTCTAAGGTCATTTTTCGCGTTCTAGACGTAAAAAAACCATAAACATGTGTTGCAATGCCTAATGACCGTAATCTGCAGTTTGACCGCGTGACCTTGGATGACCTTGACCTGACCCAAGGTCATAAACAGCTTAGAAAGGTACTTATAAGTGTCAGACACACGAATCATACCGATTTATCGATAAAAAAACAGCGCCTAACGCAAAGGGGAAAAACCTGCGCAGAGAGCCAAAACTGCGCTAGGCCAAAACAACTGTTGATGAGATGAGAGATGATGTATTCAGAACCTCCACAAAGTGGATTTTATGGTATCCACGTCAATGAACATACAAACACGCTGGGTCATACACTGAACACAAACACTAAAAATGCTCGACTGTAATCCAACATTGATTAAAGGACTAAGGTGTACGTGTTGTCTCGATCGACCCGACGCAAAAATGACAAACATGACACAACCATACAGCATACACATCGCACGTCTGGCTATTCATAGGCAACCACCGGCCCCACGCAGCTACCTACACAATCACATGCCTCAGATCAGCATGCTGTTCCAGGTCCTGGTCGCCCTACAGAGAAAACTGCGTCTCGCGAACTCAGTCCGTACTCGTGGCAGCTGCAGCTGGCCACACTCGGTCGCTCGAGTACTGCGACTGGACTGTGCAGATCGAGAGACGAGTTGCATCCGCAGAATCTCCGACGCATCTGACGCTGTCAGAAGGCGGCGCCTATCGAGAGATCATGTTCATTCAGCATGTCGCCGATTCGTCCCCATCCGAACTCTTTATATTTGATTAAGTGTTTGGTAAAGAAAATCAAAGAGGAGGCCAATCAATTCAGGACGTTACTGAATCCAAGGCAGTATATACCACTGAATCATGCATATTTCGAAGATATAGAAGTATATGAAGAAAACATCATACTAGACCATTGATGTCACGTATCACCTCGAATTGTAAACCGATGGAAATGCAGCTGGGATACTGGTAAGCTGTTGCGGCGGTTACATTTTGACGCGTGCTATTTGCATACAAAGAGCCTATTTCCCAAACCTGTTTTACTAACCCTAAATTTATATACAAGACTTGTAAAAACGCAAACTAAAATATAAAATGTTTTACCTTATAATTGATTTCTTTTTGCACAAGCCTTCCTTGTGGTATTATACCAATGACGTCAAATAAGCCCTGACAATAGTCATACAGACATAAAGACATAAAGACATAAAAGAAAAGTGCAACAAAGAGCCTCTTGGGCCCATCCGAGGTTGCACCCCCCCCCCCCCCCCTCCACCAGTCTCGCCCCTTCAAATCACCTTACTCTACCTGCATAAAAGAAGGCTAATCCCACGAGTATTTATGAACTAATCCCTTCTCTGTAAAGTATTTATCTAATCTAATTTTGAAGGAAGCAAGTGTCACTGCATCAGCGACATCCCCTGGTAGCATATTCCAATGTCCTACAACCCTTCAACTGAAAAATGACTGTCGTAGCCTAGTCCTACTTTGTTTCATAATGAGTTTATGCTGATGACCTCTACCTCGATTTTCCCTATTGAACTCAAACATACCCTTTAAATATCCAGAATGCTGACTATTTACAAATTTGAAGACTTCAATTAGATCTCCTCTTAGCCTTCTATATCCAAGTGAAAACATACCCAATTTCTTTAATATATCTTCATAAGGTAAACTACCAAGACAATTAACCATTTTTGTTGCCCTTTTTTGAACTCTTTCTAACAACCAGCAATCTTTCTCATATGTTGGAGACCAGGCTTGTACACAATACTCCAAATGTGGTCTAACGTATGCACAATACAGTTTTGTTATTACCTTTTCACTCTTGTAGGAAACATTTCTGTTAATGGCCCCTAGCATTCTAAGTGCCTTTTTCCTAGCTTCTACAACCTAATCTGACGCTGATAGTCTATTGTTTACCACGACACCTAAATCTCTTTCCTTTTCAATCTGCTCCATTTTCTGCCCACCCATTTCATACCTATGTTTACTGCTAACCCGTCCAGCGTGCATAATCTTACATTTACTCAAATTAAATTTCATCTGCCATGCTTCAGACCACTCAACTAGCTTGTCCAGATCTGATTGAAAAACATCCTGATCATGTTTTCCTCTAATAATCCTGACAACTTTTAGATCGTCTGCAAATTTCAAGACTTTGCTGTCTATACTGTTCTCAATTGCATTCACAAATATTATAAAAAGCAATGGGCCCAGGACTGAGCCCTGTGGAACCCCACTGAGAACCTCCTTCCATTGTGATTGGCACCCATTCAATATAACCCTTTGCTGGCGTCCTGAAAGCCACGTTTCTATCCAATCCAGAATCTTGCCCCTGATCCCATGAATTTTAAGTTGCAACCCCAGTCTTGTATGGGGGACTTTGTCAAATGCTTTACTGAAATCAATCAAAAGCTACATCTAGCTGTTTACCCTGATCAAAGCTATCTGTTGCAACATCCAAAAACTCCAGAAGATTAGTTAAACAAGAACGGCCCTTCCTAAAGCCATGCTGTGTATCCTTGATGAGTTCATTTTGCTCCAAGAATTCAACAATCTTATCTTTGATGATTGATTCAAGCACCTTGCAGACTAATGAGGTCAGACTAACCGGTCTATAGTTTTCCTCTTTACTTCTATCTCCCTTTTTATGAATAGGAACAACATTTGCTCTTTTCCAATCAAGTGGAATTTTACTATCTGCGAGTGATTTAGACAATATTATGGCTAATGGAACCGACAACTCCCTTTCAGATTCTCTTAAAAGTCTAGCATGGATTTCATCAGGTCCTTCTGCCTTGTTAGGCCTTACTTTCTTTAGATATTCTAGAGCAAGTTCACTACTTATGCCACCTAGCTCTCCTATAGTCTCCTCTGTCTCTAGCTCAGGCTGAAGTGCTGCAATACTACTCTGGTCCTCGATAGTAAAGACAGATTGAAACTGATCATTAAGCACTTCAACCATGTCACTGTCCTTGCTAACTAACACATCATCTACCTTAAAAGGACCTATATTTCTGGAAACTGTACTGAACTTATAAAAACTGAAGAACTTCTTACTATCTGCATTACAATGTCTAGCTAAATCAAGTTCCTTTGCCCTTTTAGCTGCTCTGACCTTTTTCTTAACTGAATTTCTTGCATTCTGGTAGGCCTTCTGATTTATATCTAGTGATTTGTATCCCTTCAAAATGCCAAATGCACTTATTTTAGCTTGTATAACACTCCTTACTTCTGGGGTAAGCCAAACTGGTTTGCCCTTGGTTCTGTTACGTTTGTGCCTGAGGGGTATATGCCGATTCTGAATTTGGCTTAATCTAGCTTTGAAAACATTCCAGGCCTCACATGCATCTAAACCTGCCAACTCAACGTTCCATTTTATCTGTGCGAGGTCATTTCTAATACCATCAAAATCAGCCCGGCTGAAGTTTGGAACCATAATAAGGTTATCTTTGGGCCTCATTTCTGATGAGATATTGAATTTAACCATATTGTGATCACTGGTTCCTAGACCTGCACAAATACTTATGTCACTAACTAGATCACTGTTGTCTGAGAATACAAGGTCTAGAATGGAGCAATGTCTGGTTGGCTCTGTTACAAACTGATGCATGAAAAGCTCCTCTTCAAAGATTTGCCTATACAACCTACACTCATTTGTTTCCTCTGCTATACTTTCGTATCCTCTTAAGTTAAAATCTCCCATAATAAGACACTGAGCCCGAAAGTTCCTACGTATTTCCTCACAAATATCTTGGTCTGTTTCAGCTTGGGAGTTCCTTGGAAGATTTCCTGGTCTGTAAAATGCACCTATCCTCAACCTTCCTCTGTTTCCTGTACCAATTTTAATGTCAAGCCAGATTGATTCTACTTCTTTTACTTTACTAGAATCATCAACTCTAGTAGTGCAGTACAAGCTATTTACATATACAAACACTCCGCCCTCCTGCCGTGATTCTCTGCAGTATGAGAACATGTTATACCCTTGGAACTCGAAATCCTGTAGCCTATCCCTATTATACCCCTCACTAACCCATGTCTCGGTTACACAAATGATATCAGGCTTTTCAAGGGCAACATAACACTCAAACCCATCAAATTTAGACCTATTACTTTGGGCATTCAGCAACACACATGTGATCTTATACTTTGAGCTGACTCTACTAATTCTGAGGGAATTATGATCTACTGTCCTATTCTGACATGAACTTCTACCAATGCTTACTTCCTGATGCCCTAGTACTAGCGTCCCTGAACCCCCCCCCCCCCCCCCTCCTACCTAGTTTCCCTGAATGACACTTCTGTAGGCATCTCCCAAAGCCCTTGCCCCCTCATCCGATAAGTGAAGCCCATCCTTCATATAGTACCTACGCCACTCATAGAACTGATCCCATAAGTCTACATAACTAAGCCCCATAGCTGAACATAAGTTCTGAACTGAGCTGTTCACAGACAGAGCTCTCGAGTACCACTCCTCACTGGCTCCACAGCGAGGGAGGATGCCAGTCACAATGACTGGTTTCCTGGACTCCTTCAACCTCTGCAGCAGGCTCCGGTACTCCGCTACTATTCTCACACTCTGCCTAGGTCCTATGTCGTTCACCCCCACCTGTAGTATAACTGTCTCCGGGCTACTCCTACCAAGTTCTGCCTCAATGACAGGGCCCATATTAACTACTCTTGCCCCTGGTTTGACTATACATCTGTCCCTCTTCCCACAGAATGTTCGCCTTAAGGGCCTTACCCTTGAGTCCCCAACCACTAAATGCTGAATCTCTTCCCTGTCACTTTCAGCTGCTGACTCTAACGCACTGAACCTATTTGCTATTGTAACTTGCGGATGTTCTCTGGGGCTGTACTGCCTGACTCTACCCTGAACTTTTGTTCATCCCTCCTGATCCCCTTCCCTCTTCCTCCTCCAGATTCTGCTACCACCCTCCATTACCCAGCACCCCTCCTCATCCTTACTGTCTGTGGCCCTAGCATTACTTTCCACAATGTTGAGTCTCCAGAAGCGTGACCCTCCAACACACTTCCAAACGTATGCGGTCAGAATAAGTCAACGCTCAAAGTGACGCAGTGCGCCACAATCATGCATGATGGGGCAGGGGGTGGTGTCATCCCGGGATTCCCCATGTATCGGCTGCCTAGCAGCTCAGCATTAGTGACGACAGCATCTGGTACAGTCGTGGCCAGCACCGTCGCCGCAGCTGCGCTTTCGAGCGTTTTGTGGTCTTTCGACGAGTGCTGACGAGAGCGGCAATTTGAAGTCGTCGCCGTTAGATAAGTAAGTTATGTTGCAAGGCTATATTTTGATATTTTTTAGTTTTTTTAAAAAGCATATCTTGAACATTAAGCCAAAACAATGCCATTTCCAACATTTCCATTTACAACGTATGGCCGTCCCCTCCCTCAGCTGGACCGGGCAGCGTATGGCCGCCCCCCCCCTCCCCTCTTAGCCGGACCGGGGCAGCGTATAGCCGTTGTACCTCTCAGTCAGACTGGGGCAGCGTATGGCCGTCTCGCCCCTCAGCCAGACCGGGGCAGCGTATAGCCGTTTCACTCATCAGCCAGACCGGGGCAGCGTATGGCCGTCTCGCCCCTCAGCCAGACCGGGGCAACGTATGGCCGTCTCTCCCCCCTCCCTCAGCGGGACCGGGGAAGCGTAAGGCCGTCTCACCCCTCAGTCAGACCAGTGCAGTGTATGGCCGTCTCACCAGTCGCCCCTCACACAGACCGGGGCAGCGTATGGCCGTCTCCCTCCCCCTCAGCATGAATTAAGAGAGGGATGATTATCCGCGGTAAACGAATCCTAAATAGGATCGTACCTTGGCGCAACTATCCGTATCCCGATCGCAATATTCGCACTGAACCGAGCCGCGTGCGGCGACAGTCGAGTTGGACCAGAGCACCAGTGACGTCACGCTAATGTTGGGCGATTGGGGCGCTAAAATCCCCGGATGACTCTACCTCTCTTATAAGGCCTTGGCATGATGGAGTACTGTGGACACATTTAGTTCCAAAACCGCCGCTAGGTGTCTCCACGAGCAGGTTAGGTTCATTCATTGACATATATGGTTCCATGTCATCTGAACTATTAGTAAAGTAACCTTGATCTGAACCAGTGACAACTGAACCAGGACAACTGAACCAGGACAACTGAACCAGGGGCAACTGAACCAGTTACAACTGAACCGGTGACAACTGAACCAGGGACAACTGAACCAGGGAAAACTGAACCAGGGACAACTGAACCAGTGACAACTGAACCAGTGGCAACTGAACCAGGGACAACTGAACCAGTGACAACTGAACCAGGACAACTGAACCAGTGACAACTGAACCAGTGACAGCTGAACCAGGGACAACTGAACCAGGGCCAACTGAACCAGTCAGGGCCATTTTAACATGTTAACTGGGGGAGGGGGGCAAATGTCTCCCCGTGTTGTTGTTGTTGCCCACCCTGATTTCAGTATGTCATTGTCATTTTTCGCTCGATAGGTATTCAATTAAAATAAAATATGTGTACCTGGTGATAAATGTATACAAATCCAATGCCAATGCCATGATATTCCCAAGTTTTAGTATTTCCCAGCCAAAAGTATTTTTCTCCCAGCCAAATACATCCAACAACCAGGTCTTGCCGGGGTGCCGGAGCCAGGGAGACTAGCAGCAGTCTCACGTTGCTGCAGTGATGGCGCCCTGGCTCCGTCAACATTAGCACCTTTTCACAGGTGCTGAGGTGTGTGTCCATGTGTATGTGTGTCTGTGTGTGTATGGAATAAAATATGTATGTATGGGTGTCTCGTGTTTTACTTAATTTTGACTTTGAACGAAATACTTAACGTAAGATAGACATTATATTTACTTTGAACAATTCACTTAAAGGGAGTATGCCTACTGTTTTGAACTGTCCAAATTATTTTTCCAACGATAAGTAGCTATTGTTGTGATGGTTGGATACAACTAAATTCACATCTGGAGCCCCTTTAGTTGAATTTTCACTTATATTGTGTTTGCTTATTTTTCGTTTCGATATCGAAAAAACGATCCCCACTACGGTGAAGGTAATCAGAGGTAACAAATTGTTACGTGAACGACGCACCTAAGACAAAATACAGTCCGATCGTTCCGCCCAGGCCACGGTAGATCAAATACGTTCTGATTAGTTGCAGTTCTGTCTATTTCTCATGTTAATGTTACTAATTAATTGGAAAATAGACTTAGAAATACCTACAAACATTTTTAAATTATGAACCATTGGTTTTTCATATTTATTGTGTTAAGAATCCGAATCAGGTTACTGAATATCCTGAAGACGGCCTATGCCAATGACGAATACTGCCTTACCTTGGTCTAATATTTAAAATACATTATAATAGCCAAAAGGCTTGTGTTCAATGATTATTTGTATTCAAACAACTATCAGTCAAAACCGTATGTCAACACGTACCGGTGGGTGATGCAGCGATCGAGATGCTTCGTCATCTGCACGCTTTTTGTTTATACAGCCTTGATCTACACCCACGGACGCAGCACTGATTTGATATTTCCACAAATGACCTTTTTCGTTCGTTTGAAGATTTGTCAACGCATCAGCCAGGATTTTCAAGTTACTGGAAGGACGATACCAATTACCAAACTAAAACCACGATAATACAACTACCAAAGATGCGAACGAGATAGCACGCACTAAAAGCTGGAGTTTTCGCAGCTCCAGGCTGCCAGGGACCGCTAGTGAGCCGGGGTAAACACCATGGCTCACTAGCGGTTCCTGGCGGCCAACTGCTGCGAAAGCTCCAGCTCTTAGTGCGAGCCCGAACATCGCATACAAATGTAATAACCAGTCTGGTTCAATGTAAACAAACAGTCGAAAAGCATGATGGCCGCCCAGGTTCTGTTGTTCGGCAGCTGCTATCAGCGTGCACGAGCTGTTTGGTCGAATTTCTATTGGCCGGTGATAACGATACGCTAGCAGTGTAATCGATAGTTGCAGTGTTTTTAGTAGCGGGAAGCCATTTGGAGTCTACCCGATAACTTTTTGCTCCCAAGCAAATTCCTGGAGTCTTTGAATATCTCAGCAACTAGGGTGAATCTGGAGAAATGAAGTAATGGTTCAATTCAGAAAATTATGTTCTATAGACCAGTGTCAATAACCCCAACTAAGAGATGTGAGTAGGCACACTCCATTTAACGTAAAATAGACACCCTATTCCCTAGCTTGCTCCGGGTTCACATAAACCGGTAAACGTAATTCTTTTCCTGGCAAATTGCCAGAAGTAATTCCCTCCCCCGGAACATGGCTTTAGGCCGCTCCGGGGAGAGAAAAAAAAGTTGTATGGGTGGCCGTTCGGGAGAAGTTGCCGGAGGCAAAGGGAAAAATGCTGCCGTTTTTTGGTCACGTGTTTTATATGAAGGGTTTCCTTCATATTGTTCTTGTAAAGCAGTGGGTTGGGGATCCCAAGAGAGTTTATTTACGGTTTTCTATAGTACGTTCACCATAAGAAAGCCACATGACCGTGAAGAGAAAAATCAAAGATGGAGGCCAATTCCACCCCAGGCCATCTCTCCCGAACGGCCACCGTTTCATGTCGTCCAGCTCAATGCGATATATAGATGGCCAACAGCTGATAATTCCACCGAGTCTCTACTGCTCGTTCCCGCGCGCCGCTCCACCGCACCTCCACCGGGCACGCCTCAACCTATTCCGGGTGAGGGCGCTGGAACAGCCCGTATGGGGCTGTTCCAGCGCCCTCACCCGGAATAGGTTGAGGCGTGCCCGGTGGAGGTGCGGTGGAGCCCGGTGGAGGTGCGGTGGAGCGGCGCGCGGGAACGAGCAGTAGAGACTCGGTGGAATGATCAGCTGTTGGCCATCATTTGTTTGGCTGCGAATTTGGGCCTCTTCCCGTGGCACCTCTAACCTCCTCCAAGTTGCTCCAACTTGCAACTGCCCTATACTAATGCACAGACAGATGCAAGTTGGAGCAACTTGGAGGTTAGAGGAGGCTAGAGGTGCCACTGGAACAGGCCCTTGATCACGGTCACGGTCATGGTCTCCGCTGTAATAGTTACAGCCATTATTTTATTCCTCGCAGTTTTGCGTTTTACTGTGTCAGAAATTTGTTGAGGTATTTTTATCCGCCATCCGTTTTCCATAGATATATTTTTTTTATAAAAGCTTGTCACTGGTGCGCCATAACTGCCGTCAACCGACTTTGCCCGATCTCATCCGCTCCACGAGCACGTGTGTGAAGACAGCGACAGATTCACATTCACATTCAGCGACAGATTCGCAGACCCTCAGAATCATCTACAACTCTACAGAAAGATAGACAAGAACATGTAAATCAACATGATTAAATCTTGTTCACCCTACATATGATAGTTTGGCGTCTAAACTAAAAATAGAGTTCGCCAGCGACATATTCGAGTTTTGGCGGACCCCTTCGATTTTCATGAAAATCGGTGTCCAGATGGAGTTTTAAGCGTTAATGAACGGGGTGAAATCCGTTCCACCCTACATATGACAGTTTAGCGTCTAGACGCCAAATAGAGTTTTTGAGTTTTGGCGGCCCCTTCGAATTCCATTAAAATCAATGTCCAGATAGAGCTTTAGGCGTAGATTAACATGGTTAAATCCGTTTCACCCTACATATGATAGTTTGGTATCTAGACGCCAATAAAGTCCACTAGCGACAGATTCGAATTTTGGCGGACCCCTTCGAATTCCATGAAAATCAAAGTCCAGATAGAGTATCAGGCGTAGAATAACTTCACGAAAACCGTTTCACCCTACATATGATAGTTTGGCATATAGACGCCAATAGAGAACGCCAGCGACAGATTCGAATTTTGGCGGACCCATTCGAATTCCATGAAAATCAATGTCCAGATAGAGTATCAGGCGTAGAATAACTTCGTGAAAACCGTTTCACCCTACATATGATAGTTTGGCATCTAGACGCCAATAGAGACCACCAGCGACAGATTCGAATTTTGGTAAACCCCTGCGAATTCCATGAAAAAATTCCAGATGGAGTATCAGGAGTACAATAACATGGTTAAATCTGTTTCACCCTACATATGATAGTTTGGCATATATACGCCAATAGAGTCCGCCAGCGACAGATTCGAATTTCGGCGGACCCCTTCGAATTTCAGGAAAATCAATGGCCAGAGAGAGCTTCAGGCGTAGATTAACATGGTTAAATCCATTTCACCCTACATATGATAGTTTGGCATCTAGACGCCAATAGAGTCCACCAGCGACAGATTCGAATTTTGGCGGACCCCTGCGAATTCCATGAAAACAATTCCAGATAGAGTATCAGGAGTACAATAACATGGTTAAATCTGTTTCACCCTACATATGATAGTTTGGCATATATACGCCAATAGAGTCCGCCAGCGACAGATTCGAATTTTGGCGGACCCCTTCGAATTCCATGAAAATCAATGTCCAGATAGAGCTTCAGGCGTAGATTAAAATGGTTAAATCCGTTTCACCCTACATATGATAGTTTGGTATCTAGACGCCAATAGAGTCCACCAGCGACAGATTCGAATTTTGGCGGACCCCTGCGAATTCCATGAAAATCAATTTCCAGATAGAGTATCAGGCGTAGAATAACATGAATAAATCCGTTTCACCCTACATATGATAGTTTGGTATCTAGACGCCAATAGAGTCCACCAGCGACAGATTCGAATTTTGGCGGACCCCTTCGAATTCCATGAAAATAAATGTCCAGATAGAGCTTCAGGCGTATATTAACATGGTTAAATCTGTTTCACCCTACATTTGATAGTTTAGCATCTAGACGCCAATAGAGACCAACAGCGACAGATTCGAATTTTGGCGGACCCCTGCGAATTCCATAAAAATCAATGTCCAGATAGAGTATCAGGCGTAAAATAACTTCGTCAAAACCGTTTCACCCTACATATGATAGTTTGGCATATAGACGCCAATAGAGTCCGCAAGCGACAGATTCGAATTTTGGCGGACCCCTTCGAATTCCATGAAAATCAATGTCCAGATAGAGCTTCAGGCGTAGATTAACATGGTTAAATCTGTTTCACCCTACATATGACAGTTTGGTATCTAGACGCCAATAGAGTCCACCAGCGACAGATTCGAATTTTGGCGGACCCCTTCGAATTCCATGAAAATAAATGTCCAGATAGAACTTCAGGCGTATATTAACATGGTTCCATCTGTTTCACCCTACATTTGATAGTTTGGCATCTAGACGCCAATAGAGGCCACCAGCGACAGATTCGAATTTTGGCGGACCCCTGCGAATTCCATAAAAATCAATTTCCAGATAGAGTACCAGGCGTTAAATAACATCGTGAAATCCGTCTCAATTTGCATATGATAGTTTGGCATATAGACGCCAATAGAGTCCACCAGCGACAGATTCGAATTTTGGCGGACCCCTTCGATTTCCAGGAAAATCAATGGCTAGATAGAGCTTCAGGCGTAGATTAACATGGTTAAATCCGTTTTACCCTACATATGATAGTTTGGCATCTAGACGCCAATAGAATCCACCAGCGACATATTCGAATTTTGGCGGACCCCTGCGAAATCCATGAAAATCAATTTCCAGATAGAGTATCAGGCGTAGAATAAAATCGTGAAATCCGTATCACCTTACATATGATAGTTTGGCATATAGACGCCAATAGAGTCCTCCAGCGACAGATTCGAATTTTGGCGGACCCCTTCGAATTCCATGAAAATCAATGTCCAGATACACTATCAGGCGTAGAATAACATCGCGGAAACCGTTTCACCCTACATATGATAGTTTGACATATAGACGCCAATAGTGGCCAGCGACAGATTCGAATTTTGGCGGACCACGGCGAATTCAATGAAAATCAATTTCCAGATAGAGTATCAGGCGTAGAATAACATCGTGAAATCCGTATCACCCTACATCAGATAGTTTGGCATATAGACGCCAATAGAGTCCTCCAGCGACAGATTCGAATTTTGGCGGACCCCTTCGAATTTCATGAAAATAAATGTCCAGATAGAGTATCAGGCGTAGAATAACATCGTGAAACCCGTTTCACCCTACATATGATAGTTTGACATATAGACGCCAATAGAGTCGCCAGCGACAGATTCGAATTTTGGCTGACCACGGCGAATTCCATGAAAATCAATTTCCAGATAGAGTATCAGGCGTAAAATAACTTCGTCAAAACCGTTTCACCCTACATATGATAGTTTGGCATATAGACGCCAATAGAGTCCGCAAGCGACAGATTCGAATTTTGGCGGACCCCTTCGAATTCCATGAAAATCAATGTCCAGATAGAGCTTCAGGCGTAGATTAACATGGTTAAATCCGTTTCACCCTACATATGATAGTTTGGTATCTAGACGCCAATAGAGTCCACCAGCGACAGATTCGAATTTTGGCGGACCCCTGCGAATTCCATGAAAATCAATTTCCAGATAGAGTATCAGGCGTAGAATAACATGGTTAAATCCGTTTCACCCTACATATGATAGTTTTGCATCTAGATGCCAATAGAGTCCACCAGCGACAGATTCGAATTTTGGCGGACCCCTTCGAATTCCATGAAAATAAATGTCCAGATAGAGCTTCAGGCGTATATTAACATGGTTAAATCTGTTTCACCCTACATTTGATAGTTTGGCATCTAGACGCCAATAGAGGCCACCAGCGACAGATTCGAATTTTGGCGGACCCCTGCGAATTCCATAAAAATCAATGTCCAGATAGAGTATCAGGCGTAGAATAACATCGGGAAAACCGTTTCACCCTACATATGATAGTTTGGTATCTAGACGCCAATAGAGTCACCAGCGACAGATTCGAATTTTGGCGGACCCCTGCGAATTCCATGAAAATCAATTTCCAGATAGAGTATTAGGCGTAGAATAACATGGTTAAATCCGTTTCACCCTACATATGATAGTTTGGCATCTAGATGCCAATAGAGTCCACCAGCGACAGATTCGAATTTTGGCGGACCCCTGCGAATTCCATGAAAATCAATGTCCAGATAGAGTATCAGGCGTAGAACAACTTCGTGAAAACCGTTTCACCCTACAGATGATAGTTTGGCATATAGACGACAATAGAGTCCGCCAGCGACAGATTCGAATTTTGGCGGACCCCTTCGAATTCCATGAAAATCAATTTCCAGATAGAGCTTCAGGCGTAGATTAACATGGTTAAATCCGTTTCACCCTACATAAGATAGTTTGGCATATAGACGCCAATAGAGTCCTCCAGCGACAGATTCGAATTTTGGCGGACCCCTTCGAATTCCATTAAAATCAATGTCCAGATAGAGCTTCAGGCGTAGATTAACATGGTTAAATCCGTTTCACCATGCATATGATAGTTTGGTATCTAGACGCCAATAGAGTCCACCAGCGACAGATTCGAATTTTGGCGGACCCCTGCGAATTCCATGAAAATCAATTTCCAGATAGAGTATCAGGCGTAGAATAACATGGTTAAATCCGTTTCCCCCTACATATGATAGTTTGGCATCTAGACGCCAATAGAGTCCACCAGCGACAGATTCGAATTTCGGCGGACCCCTTCGAATTTCAGGAAAATCAATGGCCAGATAGAGCTTCAGGCGTAGATTAACATGGTTAAATCCGTGTCACCCCACATATGATAGTTTGGCATCTAGACGCCAATAGAGTCCACCAGCGACAGATTCGAATTTTGGCGGACCGCTGCGAATTCCATGAAAAAATGTCCAGATAGAGTATCAGGCGTAGAATAACTTCTTGAAAACCGTTTCACCCTACATATGATAGTTTGGGATATAGACGCCAATAGAGTCCGCCAGCGACAGATTCGAATTTTGGCGGACCCCTTCGAATTCCATGAAAATCAATGTCCAGATAGAGTATGAGGCGTAGAACAACTTCGTGAAAACCGTTTCACCCTACATATGATAGTTTGGCATATAGACGACAATAGAGTCCGCCAGCGACAGATTCGAATTTTGGCGGACCCCTTCGAATTCCATTAAAATCAATGTCCAGATAGAGCTTCAGGCGTAGATTAACATGGTTAGATCCGTTTCACCCTACATATGATAGTTTGGCATCTAGACGCCAATAGAGTCCACCAGCGACAGATTCGAATGTTGGCGGACCCCTTCGAATTCCATGAAAATAAATGTCCAGATAGAACTTCAGGCGTAGATTAGTGACATGGTTAAATCTGTTTCACCCTACATTTGATAGTTTGGCATTTAGACGCCAATAGAGTCCGCCAGCGACAGATTCGAATTTTGGCGGACCCCTTCGAATTCCATGAAAATCAATGTCCAGATAGAGTATCAGGCGTAGAATAACATCGGGAAAACCGTTTCACCCTACATATGATAGTTTGGTATCTAGACGCCAATAGAGTCACCAGCGACAGATTCGAATTTTGGCGGACCCCTGCGAATTCCATGAATATCAATTTCCAGATAGAGTATCAGGCGTAGAATAACATGGTTAAATCCGTTTCACCCTACATATGATAGTTTGGCATCTAGATGCCAATAGAGTCCACCAGCGACAGATTCGAATTTTGGCGGACCCCTTCGAATTCTATGAAAATAAATGTCCAGATAGAGCTTCAGGCGTATATTAACATGGTTAAATCTGTTTCACCCTACATTTGATAGTTTGGCATCTAGACGCCAATAGAGGCCACCAGCGACAGATTCGAATTTTGGCGGACCCCTGCGAATTCCATGAAAATCAATGTCCAGATAGAGTATCAGGCGTAGAACAACTTCGTGAAAACCGTTTCACCCTACATATGATAGTTTGGCATATAGACGACAATAGAGTCCGCCAGCGACAGATTCGAATTTTGGCGGACCCCTTCCAATTCCATGAAAATCAATGTCCAGATAGAGCTTCAGGCGTAGATTAACATGGTTAAATCCGTTTCACCCTACATATGATAGTTTGGCATCTAGACACCAATAGAGTCCACCAGCGACAGATTCGATTTTGGCGGACCCCTTCGAATTCCAACAAAATCAATGTCCAGATACACTATCAGGCGTAGAATAACATCATGAAAACCGTTTCACCCTACATATGATAGTTTGGCATATAGACGCCAATAGTCGCCAGCGACAGATTCAAATTTTTGGCGGACCCCTTCGAATTCCATGAAAACAATGTCCAGATAGAGCTTCAGGCGTAGATTAACATGGTTAAATCCGTTTCACCCTACATATGATAGTTTGGCATCTAGACGCCAATAGAGTCCACCAGCAACAGATTCGAATTTTGGCGGACCCCTTCGAATTCCATGAAAATCAATGTCCAGATAGAGCTTCAGGCGTAGATTAACATGGTTAAATCTGTTTCACCCTACATATGATAGTTTGGCATCTAAACGCCAATAGAGTCCACCAGCGACAGATTCGAATTTTGGCGGACCCCTGCGAATTCCATGAAAATCAATTTACAGATAGAGTATCAGGCGTAGAATAACATCGTGAAATCCGTATCACCCTACATATGACAGTTTAGCATCTAAACGCCAATAGAATCCGCCAGCGAGAGATTCGAATTTTGGCGGACCCCATCGAATTCCATGAAAAACAATGTCCAGATAGAGTATCAGGCGTAGAATAACATCGTGAAATCCGTATCAATTTGCATATGATAGTTTGGCATATAGACGCCAATAGAGTCCGCCAGCGACATATTCGAATTTTGGCGGACCCTTCGATTTCCATGAAAATCAATTTCCAGATAGAGCTTCAGGCGTAGATAAACAATGTTAAATCCGTTTCACCCTACATATGATAGTTTGGTATCTAGACGCCAATAGAGTCAACCAGCGACAGATTCGAATTTTGGCGGACCCCTTCGAATTCCATGAAAATCAATGTCCAGATAGAGTATCAGGCGTAGAATAACTTCTTGAAAACCGTTTCACCCTACATATGATAGTTTGGGATATAGCCGCCAATAGAGTCCGCCAGCGACATATTCGAATTTTGGCGGACCCCTTCGAATTCCATGAAAATCAATGTCCAGATAGAGTATCAGGCGTAGAACAACTTCGTGAAAACCGTTTCACCCTACATATGATAGTTTGGCATATAGACGCCAATAGTGTCCGCCAGCGACAGATTCGAATTTTGGCGGACCCCTTCGAATTCCATGAAAATCAATGTCCAGATAGAGTATCAGGCGTAGAACAACTTCGTGAAAACCGTTTAACCCTACATATGATAGTTTGGCATCTCGACACCAATAGAGTCCACCAGCGACGACAGATTCGAATTTTGGCGGACCCCTTCGAATTCCATTAAAATCAATGTCCAGATAGAGCTTTAGGCGTAGATTAACATGGTTAAATCCGTTTCACCATACATATGATAGTTTGGTATCTAGACGCCAATAAAGTCCACTAGCGACAGATTCGAATTTTGGCGGACCCCTTCGAATTCCATGAAAATCAATGTCCAGATAGAGTATCAGGCGTAGAATAACTTCACGAAAACCGTTTCACCCTACATATGATAGTTTGGCATATAGATGCCAATAGAGAACGCCAGCGACAGATTCGAATTTTGGCGGACCCATTCGAATTCCATGAAAATCAATGTCCAGATAGAGTATCAGGCGTAGAATAACTTCGTGAAAACCGTTTCACCCTACAGATGATAGTTTGGCATATAGACGACAATAGAGTCCGCCAGCGACAGATTCGAATTTTGGCGGACCCCTTCGAATTCCATGAAAATCAATTTCCAGATAGAGCTTCAGGCGTAGATTAACATGGTTAAATCCGTTTCACCCTACATAAGATAGTTTGGCATATAGACGCCAATAGAGTCCTCCAGCGACAGATTCGAATTTTGGCGGACCCCTTCGAATTCCATTAAAATCAATGTCCAGATAGAGCTTCAGGCGTAGATTAACATGGTTAAATCCGTTTCACCATGCATATGATAGTTTGGTATCTAGACGCCAATAGAGTCCACCAGCGACAGATTCGAATTTTGGCGGACCCCTGCGAATTCCATGAAAATCAATTTCCAGATAGAGTATCAGGCGTAGAATAACATGGTTAAATCCGTTTCCCCCTACATATGATAGTTTGGCATCTAGACGCCAATAGAGTCCACCAGCGACAGATTCGAATTTCGGCGGACCCCTTCGAATTTCAGGAAAATCAATGGCCAGATAGAGCTTCAGGCGTAGATTAACATGGTTAAATCCGTGTCACCCCACATATGATAGTTTGGCATCTAGACGCCAATAGAGTCCACCAGCGACAGATTCGAATTTTGGCGGACCGCTGCGAATTCCATGAAAAAATGTCCAGATAGAGTATCAGGCGTAGAATAACTTCTTGAAAACCGTTTCACCCTACATATGATAGTTTGGGATATAGACGCCAATAGAGTCCGCCAGCGACAGATTCGAATTTTGGCGGACCCCTTCGAATTCCATGAAAATCAATGTCCAGATAGAGTATGAGGCGTAGAACAACTTCGTGAAAACCGTTTCACCCTACATATGATAGTTTGGCATATAGACGACAATAGAGTCCGCCAGCGACAGATTCGAATTTTGGCGGACCCCTTCGAATTCCATTAAAATCAATGTCCAGATAGAGCTTCAGGCGTAGATTAACATGGTTAGATCCGTTTCACCCTACATATGATAGTTTGGCATCTAGACGCCAATAGAGTCCACCAGCGACAGATTCGAATGTTGGCGGACCCCTTCGAATTCCATGAAAATAAATGTCCAGATAGAACTTCAGGCGTAGATTAGTGACATGGTTAAATCTGTTTCACCCTACATTTGATAGTTTGGCATTTAGACGCCAATAGAGTCCGCCAGCGACAGATTCGAATTTTGGCGGACCCCTTCGAATTCCATGAAAATCAATGTCCAGATAGAGTATCAGGCGTAGAATAACATCGGGAAAACCGTTTCACCCTACATATGATAGTTTGGTATCTAGACGCCAATAGAGTCACCAGCGACAGATTCGAATTTTGGCGGACCCCTGCGAATTCCATGAAAATCAATTTCCAGATAGAGTATCAGGCGTAGAATAACATGGTTAAATCCGTTTCACCCTACATATGATAGTTTGGCATCTAGATGCCAATAGAGTCCACCAGCGACAGATTCGAATTTTGGCGGACCCCTTCGAATTCTATGAAAATAAATGTCCAGATAGAGCTTCAGGCGTATATTAACATGGTTAAATCTGTTTCACCCTACATTTGATAGTTTGGCATCTAGACGCCAATAGAGGCCACCAGCGACAGATTCGAATTTTGGCGGACCCCTGCGAATTCCATGAAAATCAATGTCCAGATAGAGTATCAGGCGTAGAACAACTTCGTGAAAACCGTTTCACCCTACATATGATAGTTTGGCATATAGACGACAATAGAGTCCGCCAGCGACAGATTCGAATTTTGGCGGACCCCTTCCAATTCCATGAAAATCAATGTCCAGATAGAGCTTCAGGCGTAGATTAACATGGTTAAATCCGTTTCACCCTACATATGATAGTTTGGCATCTAGACACCAATAGAGTCCACCAGCGACAGATTCGATTTTGGCGGACCCCTTCGAATTCCAACAAAATCAATGTCCAGATACACTATCAGGCGTAGAATAACATCATGAAAACCGTTTCACCCTACATATGATAGTTTGGCATATAGACGCCAATAGTCGCCAGCGACAGATTCAAATTTTTGGCGGACCCCTTCGAATTCCATGAAAACAATGTCCAGATAGAGCTTCAGGCGTAGATTAACATGGTTAAATCCGTTTCACCCTACATATGATAGTTTGGCATCTAGACGCCAATAGAGTCCACCAGCAACAGATTCGAATTTTGGCGGACCCCTTCGAATTCCATGAAAATCAATGTCCAGATAGAGCTTCAGGCGTAGATTAACATGGTTAAATCTGTTTCACCCTACATATGATAGTTTGGCATCTAAACGCCAATAGAGTCCACCAGCGACAGATTCGAATTTTGGCGGACCCCTGCGAATTCCATGAAAATCAATTTACAGATAGAGTATCAGGCGTAGAATAACATCGTGAAATCCGTATCACCCTACATATGACAGTTTAGCATCTAAACGCCAATAGAATCCGCCAGCGAGAGATTCGAATTTTGGCGGACCCCATCGAATTCCATGAAAAACAATGTCCAGATAGAGTATCAGGCGTAGAATAACATCGTGAAATCCGTATCAATTTGCATATGATAGTTTGGCATATAGACGCCAATAGAGTCCGCCAGCGACATATTCGAATTTTGGCGGACCCTTCGATTTCCATGAAAATCAATTTCCAGATAGAGCTTCAGGCGTAGATAAACAATGTTAAATCCGTTTCACCCTACATATGATAGTTTGGTATCTAGACGCCAATAGAGTCAACCAGCGACAGATTCGAATTTTGGCGGACCCCTTCGAATTCCATGAAAATCAATGTCCAGATAGAGTATCAGGCGTAGAATAACTTCTTGAAAACCGTTTCACCCTACATATGATAGTTTGGGATATAGCCGCCAATAGAGTCCGCCAGCGACATATTCGAATTTTGGCGGACCCCTTCGAATTCCATGAAAATCAATGTCCAGATAGAGTATCAGGCGTAGAACAACTTCGTGAAAACCGTTTCACCCTACATATGATAGTTTGGCATATAGACGCCAATAGTGTCCGCCAGCGACAGATTCGAATTTTGGCGGACCCCTTCGAATTCCATGAAAATCAATGTCCAGATAGAGTATCAGGCGTAGAACAACTTCGTGAAAACCGTTTAACCCTACATATGATAGTTTGGCATCTCGACACCAATAGAGTCCACCAGCGACGACAGATTCGAATTTTGGCGGACCCCTTCGAATTCCATTAAAATCAATGTCCAGATAGAGCTTTAGGCGTAGATTAACATGGTTAAATCCGTTTCACCATACATATGATAGTTTGGTATCTAGACGCCAATAAAGTCCACTAGCGACAGATTCGAATTTTGGCGGACCCCTTCGAATTCCATGAAAATCAATGTCCAGATAGAGTATCAGGCGTAGAATAACTTCACGAAAACCGTTTCACCCTACATATGATAGTTTGGCATATAGATGCCAATAGAGAACGCCAGCGACAGATTCGAATTTTGGCGGACCCATTCGAATTCCATGAAAATCAATGTCCAGATAGAGTATCAGGCGTAGAATAACTTCGTGAAAACCGTTTCACCCTACATATGATAGTTTGGCATCTAGACGCCAATAGAGACCACCAGCGACAGATTCGAATTTTGGTAAACCCCTGCGAATTCCATGAAAAAATTCCAGATGGAGTATTAGGAGTACAATAACATGGTTAAATCTGTTTCACCCTACATATGATAGTTTGGCATATATACGCCAATAGAGTCCGCCAGCGACAGATTCGAATTTCGGCGGACCCCTTCGAATTTCAGGAAAATCAATGGCCAGAGAGAGCTTCAGGCGTAGATTAACATGGTTAAATCTATTTCACCCTACATATGATAGTTTGGCATCTAGACGCCAATAGAGTCCACCAGCGACAGATTCGAATTTTGGCGGACCCCTGCGAATTCCATGAAAATCAATGTCCAGATAGAGCTTCAGGCGTAGATTAACATGGTTAAATCCGTTTCACCCTACATATGATAGTTTGGTATCTAGACGCCAATAGAGTCCACCAGCGACAGATTCGAATTTTGGCGGACCCCTTCGAATTCCATGAAAATCAATGTCCAGATAGAGTATCAGGCATAGAACAACTTCGTCAAAACCGTTTCACCCTACATATGATAGTTTGGGATATAGACGCCAATAGAGTCCGCCAGCGACAGATTCGAATTTTGGCGGACCCCTTCGAATTCCATGAAAATCAATGTCCAGATAGAGTATCAGGCGTAGAACAACTTCGTGAAAACCGTTTCACCCTACATATGATAGTTTGGCATATAGACGACAATAGAGTCCACCAGCGACAGATTCGAATTTTGGCGGACCCCTGCGAATTCCATGAAAACAATTCCAGATAGAGTATCAGGAGTACAATAACATGGTTAAATCTGTTTCACCCTACATATGATAGTTTGGCATATATACGCCAATAGAGTCCGCCAGCGACAGATTCGAATTTCGGCGGACCCCTTCGAATTCCATGAAAATCAATGTCCAGATAGAGCTTCAGGCGTAGATTAACATGGTTAAATCCGTTTCACCCTACATATGATAGTTTGGTATCTAGACGCCAATAGAGTCCACCAGCGACAGATTCGAATTTTGGCGGACCCCTTCGAATTCCATGAAAATCAATGTCCAGATAGAGTATCAGGCATAGAACAACTTCGTCAAAACCGTTTCACCCTACATATGATAGTTTGGGATATAGACGCCAATAGAGTCCGCCAGCGACAGATTCGAATTTTGGCGGACCCCTTCGAATTCCATGAAAATCAATGTCCAGATAGAGCATCAGGCGTAGAACAACTTCGTGAAAACCGTTTCACCCTACATATGATAGTTTGGCATATAGACGACAATAGAGTCCGCCAGCGACAGATTCGAATTTTGGCGGACCCCTTCGAATTCCATGAAAATCAATGTCCAGATAGAGCTTCAGGCGTAGATTAACATGGTTAAATCCGTTTCACCCTACATATGATAGTTTGGCATCTAGACACCAATAGAGTCCACCAGCGACAGATTCGAATTTTGGCGGACCCCTTCGAATTCCAGGAAAATCAATGGCCAGATAGAGCTTCAGGCGTAGATTAACATGGTTAAATCCGTTTCACTCTACATATGATAGTTTGGCATCTAGACGCCAATAGAGTCCACCAGCGACAGATTCGAATTTTGGCGGACCCCTGCGAATTCCATGAAAATCAATTTCCAGATAGAGTATCAGGCGTAGAATAACATAGTGAAATCCGTATCACCCTACATATGATAGTTTGGCATATAGACGCCAATAGAGTCCTCCAGCGACAGATTCGAATTTTGGCGGACCCCTTCGAATTCCATGAAAATCAATGTCCAGATACACTATCAGGCGTAGAAAAACATCGTGAAAACCGTTTCACCCTACATATGATAGTTTGACATATAGACGCCAATAGAATCGCCAGCGACAGATTCAAATTTTGGCGGACCACTGCGAATTCCATGAAAATCAATTTCCAGATAGAGTATCAGGCGTAGAATAACATCGTGAAATCCGTATCACCCTACATAAGATAGTTTGGCATAAAGACGCCAATAGAGTCCTCCAGCGACAGATTCGAATTTTGGCGGACCCCTTCGAATTCCATGAAAATAAATGTCCAGATAGAGTATCAGCCGTAGAATAACATCGTGAAACCCGTTTCACCCTACATATGATAGTTTGACATATAGACGCCAATAGAGTCGCCAGCGACAGATTCGAATTTTGGCGGACCACGGCGAATTCCATGAAAATAAATTTCCAGATAGAGTATCAGGCGTAAAATAACATCGTGAAACCCGTTTCACCCTACATATGATAGTTTGACATATAGACGCCAATAGAGTCGCCAGCGACAGATTCAAATTTTGGCGGACCCCTTGGAATTCCATGAAAATCAATGTCCAGAGAGAGCTTCAGGCGTAGATTAACATGGTTAAATCTTTTTCACCCTACATATGATAGTTTGGCATCTAGACACCAATAGAGTCCACCAGCGACAGATTCGAATTTTGGCGGACCACTTCGAATTCCAGGAAAATCAATGGCCAGATAGAGCTTCAGGCGTAGATTAACATCGTGAAATCCGTATCACCCTACATATGATAATTTGGCATATAGACGCCAATAGAGTCCTCCAGCGACAGATTCGAATTTTGGCGGACCCCTTCGAATTCCATGAAAATCAATGTCCAGATACACTATCAGGCGTAGAATAACATCGTGAAAACCGTTTCACCCTACATATGATAGTTTGACATATAGACGCCAATAGAGTCGCCAGCGACAGATTCGAATTTTGGCGGACCACGGCGAATTCAATGAAAATCAATTTCCAGATAGAGTATCAGGCGTAGAATAAAATCGTGAAATCCGTATCACCCTACATCAGATAGTTTGGCATATAGACGCCAATAGAGTCCTCTAGCGACAGATTCGATTTTTGGCGGACCCCTTCGAATTCCATGAAAATAAATGTCCAGATAGAGTATCAGGCGTAGAATAACATCGTGAAACCCGTTTCACCCTACATATGATAGTTTGACATATAGACGCAAATAGAGTCGCCAGCGACAGATTCGAATTTTGGCGGACCACGGCGAATTCCATGAAAATAAATTTCCAGATAGAGTATCAGGCGTAGAATAACATCGTGAAACCCGTTTCACCCTACATATGATAGTTTGACATATAGACGCCAATAAAGTCGCCAGCGACAGATTCGAATTTTGGCGGACCACGGCGAATTCCATGAAAATCAATTTCCAGATAGAGTATCAGGCGTAGAATAACTTCGTGAAAACCGTTTCACCCTACATATGATAGTTTGGCATATAGACGACAATAGATTCCGCCAGCGACAGATTCGAATTTTTTCGGACCCCTTGGAATTCCATGAAAATCAATGTCCAGAGAGAGCTTCAGGCGTAGATTAACATGGTTAAATCGGTTTCACCCTACATATGATAGTTTGGCATTTAGACACCAATAAAGTCCACCAGCGACGACAGATTCGAATTTTGGCGGACCCCTTCGAATTCCATGAAAATCAATGTCCAGATAGAGCTTCAGGCGTAGATTAAAATGGTTAAATCCGTTTCACCCTACATATGATAGTTTGGTATCTAGACGCCAATAGAGTCCACCAGCGACAGATTCGAATTTTGGCGGACCCCTGCGAATTCCATGAAAATCAATTTCCAGATAGAGTATCAGGCGTAGAATAACATGAATAAATCCGTTTCACCCTACATATGATAGTTTGGTATCTAGACGCCAATAGAGTCCACCAGCGACAGATTCGAATTTTGGCGGACCCCTTCGAATTCCATGAAAATAAATGTCCAGATAGAGCTTCAGGCGTATATTAACATGGTTAAATCTGTTTCACCCTACATTTGATAGTTTAGCATCTAGACGCCAATAGAGACCAACAGCGACAGATTCGAATTTTGGCGGACCCCTGCGAATTCCATAAAAATCAATGTCCAGATAGAGTATCAGGCGTAAAATAACTTCGTCAAAACCGTTTCACCCTACATATGATAGTTTGGCATATAGACGCCAATAGAGTCCGCAAGCGACAGATTCGAATTTTGGCGGACCCCTTCGAATTCCATGAAAATCAATGTCCAGATAGAGCTTCAGGCGTAGAATAACATGGTTAAATCCGTTTCACCCTACATATGATAGTTTGGTATCTAGACGCCAATAGAGTCCACCAGCGACAGATTCGAATTTTGGCGGACCCCTGCGAATTCCATGAAAATCAATTTCCAGATAGAGTATCAGGCGTAGAATAACATGGTTAAATCCGTTTCACCCTACATATGATAGTTTTGCATCTAGATGCCAATAGAGTCCACCAGCGACAGATTCGAATTTTGGCGGACCCCTTCGAATTCCATGAAAATAAATGTCCAGATAGAGCTTCAGGCGTATATTAACATGGTTAAATCTGTTTCACCCTACATTTGATAGTTTGGCATCTAGACGCCAATAGAGGCCACCAGCGACAGATTCGAATTTTGGCGGACCCCTGCGAATTCCATAAAAATCAATGTCCAGATAGAGTATCAGGCGTAGAATAACATCGGGAAAACCGTTTCACCCTACATATGATAGTTTGGTATCTAGACGCCAATAGAGTCACCAGCGACAGATTCGAATTTTGGCGGACCCCTGCGAATTCCATGAAAATCAATTTCCAGATAGAGTATTAGGCGTAGAATAACATGGTTAAATCCGTTTCACCCTACATATGATAGTTTGGCATCTAGATGCCAATAGAGTCCACCAGCGACAGATTCGAATTTTGGCGGACCCCTGCGAATTCCATGAAAATCAATGTCCAGATAGAGTATCAGGCGTAGAACAACTTCGTGAAAACCGTTTCACCCTACATATGATAGTTTGGCATATAGACGACAATAGAGTCCGCCAGCGACAGATTCGAATTTTGGCGGACCCCTTCGAATTCCATGAAAATCAATTTCCAGATAGAGCTTCAGGCGTAGATTAACATGGTTAAATCCGTTTCACCCTACATAAGATAGTTTGGCATATAGACGCCAATAGAGTCCTCCAGCGACAGATTCGAATTTTGGCGGACCCCTTCGAATTCCATTAAAATCAATGTCCAGATAGAGCTTCAGGCGTAGATTAACATGGTTAAATCCGTTTCACCCTGCATATGATAGTTTGGTATCTAGACGCCAATAGAGTCCACCAGCGACAGATTCGAATTTTGGCGGACCCCTGCGAATTCCATGAAAATCAATTTCCAGATAGAGTATCAGGCGTAGAATAACATGGTTAAATCCGTTTCCCCCTACATATGATAGTTTGGCATCTAGACGCCAATAGAGTCCACCAGCGACAGATTCGAATTTCGGCGGACCCCTTCGAATTTCAGGAAAATCAATGGCCAGATAGAGCTTCAGGCGTAGATTAACATGGTTAAATCCGTGTCACCCCACATATGATAGTTTGGCATCTAGACGCCAATAGAGTCCACCAGCGACAGATTCGAATTTTGGCGGACCGCTGCGAATTCCATGAAAAAATGTCCAGATAGAGTATCAGGCGTAGAATAACTTCTTGAAAACCGTTTCACCCTACATATGATAGTTTGGGATATAGACGCCAATAGAGTCCGCCAGCGACAGATTCGCATTTTGGCGGACCCCTTCGAATTCCATGAAAATCAATGTCCAGATAGAGTATGAGGCGTAGAACAACTTCGTGAAAACCGTTTCACCCTACATATGATAGTTTGGCATATAGACGACAATAGAGTCCGCCAGCGACAGATTCGAATTTTGGCGGACCCCTTCGAATTCCATTAAAATCAATGTCCAGATAGAGCTTCAGGCGTAGATTAACATGGTTAGATCCGTTTCACCCTACATATGATAGTTTGGCATCTAGACGCCAATAGAGTCCACCAGCGACAGATTCGAATGTTGGCGGACCCCTTCGAATTCCATGAAAATAAATGTCCAGATAGAACTTCAGGCGTAGATTAGTGACATGGTTAAATCTGTTTCACCCTACATTTGATAGTTTGGCATTTAGACGCCAATAGAGTCCGCCAGCGACAGATTCGAATTTTGGCGGACCCCTTCGAATTCCATGAAAATCAATGTCCAGATAGAGTATCAGGCGTAGAATAACATCGGGAAAACCGTTTCACCCTACATATGATAGTTTGGTATCTAGACGCCAATAGAGTCACCAGCGACAGATTCGAATTTTGGCGGACCCCTGCGAATTCCATGAAAATCAATTTCCAGATAGAGTATCAGGCGTAGAATAACATGGTTAAATCCGTTTCACCCTACATATGATAGTTTGGCATCTAGATGCCAATAGAGTCCACCAGCGACAGATTCGAATTTTGGCGGACCCCTTCGAATTCTATGAAAATAAATGTCCAGATAGAGCTTCAGGCGTATATTAACATGGTTAAATCTGTTTCACCCTACATTTGATAGTTTGGCATCTAGACGCCAATAGAGGCCACCAGCGACAGATTCGAATTTTGGCGGACCCCTGCGAATTCCATGAAAATCAATGTCCAGATAGAGTATCAGGCGTAGAACAACTTCGTGAAAACCGTTTCACCCTACATATGATAGTTTGGCATATAGACGACAATAGAGTCCGCCAGCGACAGATTCGAATTTTGGCGGACCCCTTCCAATTCCATGAAAATCAATGTCCAGATAGAGCTTCAGGCGTAGATTAACATGGTTAAATCCGTTTCACCCTACATATGATAGTTTGGCATCTAGACACCAATAGAGTCCACCAGCGACAGATTCGATTTTGGCGGACCCCTTCGAATTCCAACAAAATCAATGTCCAGATACACTATCAGGCGTAGAATAACATCATGAAAACCGTTTCACCCTACATATGATAGTTTGGCATATAGACGCCAATAGTCGCCAGCGACAGATTCAAATTTTTGGCGGACCCCTTCGAATTCCATGAAAATCAATGTCCAGATAGAGCTTCAGGCGTAGATTAACATGGTTAAATCCGTTTCACCCTACATATGATAGTTTGGCATCTAGACGCCAATAGAGTCCACCAGCAACAGATTCGAATTTTGGCGGACCCCTTCGAATTCCATGAAAATCAATGTCCAGATAGAGCTTCAGGCGTAGATTAACATGGTTAAATCTGTTTCACCCTACATATGATAGTTTGGCATCTAAACGCCAATAGAGTCCACCAGCGACAGATTCGAATTTTGGCGGACCCCTGCGAATTCCATGAAAATCAATTTACAGATAGAGTATCAGGCGTAGAATAACATCGTGAAATCCGTATCACCCTACATATGACAGTTTAGCATCTAAACGCCAATAGAATCCGCCAGCGAGAGATTCGAATTTTGGCGGACCCCATCGAATTCCATGAAAACAATGTCCAGATAGAGTATCAGGCGTAGAATAACATCGTGAAATCCGTATCAATTTGCATATGATAGTTTGGCATATAGACGCCAATAGAGTCCGCCAGCGACATATTCGAATTTTGGCGGACCCTTCGATTTCCATGAAAATCAATTTCCAGATAGAGCTTCAGGCGTAGATAAACAATGTTAAATCCGTTTCACCCTAATTATGATAGTTTGGTATCTAGACGCCAATAGAGTCAACCAGCGACAGATTCGAATTTTGGCGGACCCCTTCGAATTCCATGAAAATCAATGTCCAGATAGAGTATCAGGCGTAGAATAACTTCTTGAAAACCGTTTCACCCTACATATGATAGTTTGGGATATAGCCGCCAATAGAGTCCGCCAGCGACATATTCGAATTTTGGCGGACCCCTTCGAATTCCATGAAAATCAATGTCCAGATAGAGTATCAGGCGTAGAACAACTTCGTGAAAACCGTTTCACCCTACATATGATAGTTTGGCATATAGACGCCAATAGTGTCCGCCAGCGACAGATTCGAATTTTGGCGGACCCCTTCGAATTCCATGAAAATCAATGTCCAGATAGAGTATCAGGCGTAGAACAACTTCGTGAAAACCGTTTAACCCTACATATGATAGTTTGGCATCTCGACACCAATAGAGTCCACCAGCGACGACAGATTCGAATTTTGGCGGACCCCTTCGAATTCCATTAAAATCAATGTCCAGATAGAGCTTTAGGCGTAGATTAACATGGTTAAATCCGTTTCACCCTACATATGATAGTTTGGTATCTAGACGCCAATAAAGTCCACTAGCGACAGATTCGAATTTTGGCGGACCCCTTCGAATTCCATGAAAATCAATGTCCAGATAGAGTATCAGGCGTAGAATAACTTCACGAAAACCGTTTCACCCTACATATGATAGTTTGGCATATAGATGCCAATAGAGAACGCCAGCGACAGATTCGAATTTTGGCGGACCCATTCGAATTCCATGAAAATCAATGTCCAGATAGAGTATCAGGCGTAGAATAACTTCGTGAAAACCGTTTCACCCTACATATGATAGTTTGGCATCTAGACGCCAATAGAGACCACCAGCGACAGATTCGAATTTTGGTAAACCCCTGCGAATTCCATGAAAAAATTCCAGATGGAGTATCAGGAGTACAATAACATGGTTAAATCTGTTTCACCCTACATATGATAGTTTGGCATATATACGCCAATAGAGTCCGCCAGCGACAGATTCGAATTTCGGCGGACCCCTTCGAATTTCAGGAAAATCAATGGCCAGAGAGAGCTTCAGGCGTAGATTAACATGGTTAAATCCATTTCACCCTACATATGATAGTTTGGCATCTAGACGCCAATAGAGTCCACCAGCGACAGATTCGAATTTTGGCGGACCCCTGCGAATTCCATGAAAACAATTCCAGATAGAGTATCAGGAGTACAATAACATGGTTAAATCTGTTTCACCCTACATATGATAGTTTGGCATATATACGCCAATAGAGTCCGCCAGCGACAGATTCGAATTTCGGCGGACCCCTTCGAATTCCATGAAAATCAATGTCCAGATAGAGCTTCAGGCGTAGATTAACATGGTTAAATCCGTTTCACCCTACATATGATAGTTTGGTATCTAGACGCCAATAGAGTCCACCAGCGACAGATTCGAATTTTGGCGGACCCCTTCGAATTCCATGAAAATCAATGTCCAGATAGAGTATCAGGCATAGAACAACTTCGTCAAAACCGTTTCACCCTACATATGATAGTTTGGGATATAGACGCCAATAGAGTCCGCCAGCGACAGATTCGAATTTTGGCGGACCCCTTCGAATTCCATGAAAATCAATGTCCAGATAGAGTATCAGGCGTAGAACAACTTCGTGAAAACCGTTTCACCCTACATATGATAGTTTGGCATATAGACGACAATAGAGTCCGCCAGCGACAGATTCGAATTTTGGCGGACCCCTTCGAATTCCATGAAAATCAATGTCCAGATAGAGCTTCAGGCGTAGATTAACATGGTTAAATCCGTTTCACCCTACATATGATAGTTTGGCATCTAGACACCAATAGAGTCCACCAGCGACAGATTCGAATTTTGGCGGACCCCTTCGAATTCCAGGAAAATCAATGGCCAGATAGAGCTTCAGGCGTAGATTAACATGGTTAAATCCGTTTCACTCTACATATGATAGTTTGGCATCTAGACGCCAATAGAGTCCACCAGCGACAGATTCGAATTTTGGCGGACCCCTGCGAATTCAATGAAAATCAATTTCCAGATAGAGTATCAGGCGTAGAATAACATAGTGAAATCCGTATCACCCTACATATGATAGTTTGGCATATAGACGTCAATAGAGTCCTCCAGCGACAGATTCGAATTTTGGCGGACCCCTTCGAATTCCATGAAAATCAATGTCCAGATACACTATCAGGCGTAGAAAAACATCGTGAAAACCGTTTCACCCTACATATGATAGTTTGACATATAGACGCCAATAGAATCGCCAGCGACAGATTCAAATTTTGGCGGACCACTGCGAATTCCATGAAAATCAATTTCCAGATAGAGTATCAGGCGTAGAATAACATCGTGAAATCCGTATCACCCTACATAAGATAGTTTGGCATAAAGACGCCAATAGAGTCCTCCAGCGACAGATTCGAATTTTGGCGGACCCCTTCGAATTCCATGAAAATAAATGTCCAGATAGAGTATCAGCCGTAGAATAACATCGTGAAACCCGTTTCACCCTACATATGATAGTTTGACATATAGACGCCAATAGAGTCGCCAGCGACAGATTCGAATTTTGGCGGACCACGGCGAATTCCATGAAAATAAATTTCCAGATAGAGTATCAGGCGTAAAATAACATCGTGAAACCCGTTTCACCCTACATATGATAGTTTGACATATAGACGCCAATAGAGTCGCCAGCGACAGATTCAAATTTTGGCGGACCCCTTGGAATTCCATGAAAATCAATGTCCAGAGAGAGCTTCAGGCGTAGATTAACATGGTTAAATCTTTTTCACCCTACATATGATAGTTTGGCATCTAGACACCAATAGAGTCCACCAGCGACAGATTCGAATTTTGGCGGACCACTTCGAATTCCAGGAAAATCAATGGCCAGATAGAGCTTCAGGCGTAGATTAACATCGTGAAATCCGTATCACCCTACATATGATAATTTGGCATATAGACGCCAATAGAGTCCTCCAGCGACAGATTCGAATTTTGGCGGACCCCTTCGAATTCCATGAAAATCAATGTCCAGATACACTATCAGGCGTAGAATAACATCGTGAAAACCGTTTCACCCTACATATGATAGTTTGACATATAGACGCCAATAGAGTCGCCAGCGACAGATTCGAATTTTGGCGGACCACGGCGAATTCAATGAAAATCAATTTCCAGATAGAGTATCAGGCGTAGAATAAAATCGTGAAATCCGTATCACCCTACATCAGATAGTTTGGCATATAGACGCCAATAGAGTCCTCCAGCGACAGATTCGATTTTTGGCGGACCCCTTCGAATTCCATGAAAATAAATGTCCAGATAGAGTATCAGGCGTAGAATAACATCGTGAAACCCGTTTCACCCTACATATGATAGTTTGACATATAGACGCAAATAGAGTCGCCAGCGACAGATTCGAATTTTGGCGGACCACGGCGAATTCCATGAAAATAAATTTCCAGATAGAGTATCAGGCGTAGAATAACATCGTGAAACCCGTTTCACCCTACATATGATAGTTTGATATATAGACGCCAATAAAGTCGCCAGCGACAGATTCGAATTTTGGCGGACCACGGCGAATTCCATGAAAATCAATTTCCAGATAGAGTATCAGGCGTAGAATAACTTCGTGAAAACCGTTTCACCCTACATATGATAGTTTGGCATATAGACGACAATAGATTCCGCCAGCGACAGATTCGAATTTTTTCGGACCCCTTGGAATTCCATGAAAATCAATGTCCAGAGAGAGCTTCAGGCGTAGATTAACATGGTTAAATCGGTTTCACCCTACATATGATAGTTTGGCATTTAGACACCAATAAAGTCCACCAGCGACGACAGATTCGAATTTTGGCGGACCCCTTCGAATTCCATGAAAATCAATGTCCAGATAGAGCTTCAGGCGTAGATTAAAATGGTTAAATCCGTTTCACCCTACATATGATAGTTTGGTATCTAGACGCCAATAGAGTCCACCAGCGACAGATTCGAATTTTGGCGGACCCCTGCGAATTCCATGAAAATCAATTTCCAGATAGAGTATCAGGCGTAGAATAACATGAATAAATCCGTTTCACCCTACATATGATAGTTTGGTATCTAGACGCCAATAGAGTCCACCAGCGACAGATTCGAATTTTGGCGGACCCCTTCGAATTCCATGAAAATAAATGTCCAGATAGAGCTTCAGGCGTATATTAACATGGTTAAATCTGTTTCACCCTACATTTGATAGTTTAGCATCTAGACGCCAATAGAGACCAACAGCGACAGATTCGAATTTTGGCGGACCCCTGCGAATTCCATAAAAATCAATGTCCAGATAGAGTATCAGGCGTAAAATAACTTCGTCAAAACCGTTTCACCCTACATATGATAGTTTGGCATATAGACGCCAATAGAGTCCGCAAGCGACAGATTCGAATTTTGGCGGACCCCTTCGAATTCCATGAAAATCAATGTCCAGATAGAGCTTCAGGCGTAGAATAACATGGTTAAATCCGTTTCACCCTACATATGATAGTTTGGTATCTAGACGCCAATAGAGTCCACCAGCGACAGATTCGAATTTTGGCGGACCCCTGCGAATTCCATGAAAATCAATTTCCAGATAGAGTATCAGGCGTAGAATAACATGGTTAAATCCGTTTCACCCTACATATGATAGTTTTGCATCTAGATGCCAATAGAGTCCACCAGCGACAGATTCGAATTTTGGCGGACCCCTTCGAATTCCATGAAAATAAATGTCCAGATAGAGCTTCAGGCGTATATTAACATGGTTAAATCTGTTTCACCCTACATTTGATAGTTTGGCATCTAGACGCCAATAGAGGCCACCAGCGACAGATTCGAATTTTGGCGGACCCCTGCGAATTCCATAAAAATCAATGTCCAGATAGAGTATCAGGCGTAGAATAACATCGGGAAAACCGTTTCACCCTACATATGATAGTTTGGTATCTAGACGCCAATAGAGTCACCAGCGACAGATTCGAATTTTGGCGGACCCCTGCGAATTCCATGAAAATCAATTTCCAGATAGAGTATTAGGCGTAGAATAACATGGTTAAATCCGTTTCACCCTACATATGATAGTTTGGCATCTAGATGCCAATAGAGTCCACCAGCGACAGATTCGAATTTTGGCGGACCCCTGCGAATTCCATGAAAATCAATGTCCAGATAGAGTATCAGGCGTAGAACAACTTCGTGAAAACCGTTTCACCCTACATATGATAGTTTGGCATATAGACGACAATAGAGTCCGCCAGCGACAGATTCGAATTTTGGCGGACCCCTTCGAATTCCATGAAAATCAATTTCCAGATAGAGCTTCAGGCGTAGATTAACATGGTTAAATCCGTTTCACCCTACATAAGATAGTTTGGCATATAGACGCCAATAGAGTCCTCCAGCGACAGATTCGAATTTTGGCGGACCCCTTCGAATTCCATTAAAATCAATGTCCAGATAGAGCTTCAGGCGTAGATTAACATGGTTAAATCCGTTTCACCCTGCATATGATAGTTTGGTATCTAGACGCCAATAGAGTCCACCAGCGACAGATTCGAATTTTGGCGGACCCCTGCGAATTCCATGAAAATCAATTTCCAGATAGAGTATCAGGCGTAGAATAACATGGTTAAATCCGTTTCCCCCTACATATGATAGTTTGGCATCTAGACGCCAATAGAGTCCACCAGCGACAGATTCGAATTTCGGCGGACCCCTTCGAATTTCAGGAAAATCAATGGCCAGATAGAGCTTCAGGCGTAGATTAACATGGTTAAATCCGTGTCACCCCACATATGATAGTTTGGCATCTAGACGCCAATAGAGTCCACCAGCGACAGATTCGAATTTTGGCGGACCGCTGCGAATTCCATGAAAAAATGTCCAGATAGAGTATCAGGCGTAGAATAACTTCTTGAAAACCGTTTCACCCTACATATGATAGTTTGGGATATAGACGCCAATAGAGTCCGCCAGCGACAGATTCGCATTTTGGCGGACCCCTTCGAATTCCATGAAAATCAATGTCCAGATAGAGTATGAGGCGTAGAACAACTTCGTGAAAACCGTTTCACCCTACATATGATAGTTTGGCATATAGACGACAATAGAGTCCGCCAGCGACAGATTCGAATTTTGGCGGACCCCTTCGAATTCCATTAAAATCAATGTCCAGATAGAGCTTCAGGCGTAGATTAACATGGTTAGATCCGTTTCACCCTACATATGATAGTTTGGCATCTAGACGCCAATAGAGTCCACCAGCGACAGATTCGAATGTTGGCGGACCCCTTCGAATTCCATGAAAATAAATGTCCAGATAGAACTTCAGGCGTAGATTAGTGACATGGTTAAATCTGTTTCACCCTACATTTGATAGTTTGGCATTTAGACGCCAATAGAGTCCGCCAGCGACAGATTCGAATTTTGGCGGACCCCTTCGAATTCCATGAAAATCAATGTCCAGATAGAGTATCAGGCGTAGAATAACATCGGGAAAACCGTTTCACCCTACATATGATAGTTTGGTATCTAGACGCCAATAGAGTCACCAGCGACAGATTCGAATTTTGGCGGACCCCTGCGAATTCCATGAAAATCAATTTCCAGATAGAGTATCAGGCGTAGAATAACATGGTTAAATCCGTTTCACCCTACATATGATAGTTTGGCATCTAGATGCCAATAGAGTCCACCAGCGACAGATTCGAATTTTGGCGGACCCCTTCGAATTCTATGAAAATAAATGTCCAGATAGAGCTTCAGGCGTATATTAACATGGTTAAATCTGTTTCACCCTACATTTGATAGTTTGGCATCTAGACGCCAATAGAGGCCACCAGCGACAGATTCGAATTTTGGCGGACCCCTGCGAATTCCATGAAAATCAATGTCCAGATAGAGTATCAGGCGTAGAACAACTTCGTGAAAACCGTTTCACCCTACATATGATAGTTTGGCATATAGACGACAATAGAGTCCGCCAGCGACAGATTCGAATTTTGGCGGACCCCTTCCAATTCCATGAAAATCAATGTCCAGATAGAGCTTCAGGCGTAGATTAACATGGTTAAATCCGTTTCACCCTACATATGATAGTTTGGCATCTAGACACCAATAGAGTCCACCAGCGACAGATTCGATTTTGGCGGACCCCTTCGAATTCCAACAAAATCAATGTCCAGATACACTATCAGGCGTAGAATAACATCATGAAAACCGTTTCACCCTACATATGATAGTTTGGCATATAGACGCCAATAGTCGCCAGCGACAGATTCAAATTTTTGGCGGACCCCTTCGAATTCCATGAAAATCAATGTCCAGATAGAGCTTCAGGCGTAGATTAACATGGTTAAATCCGTTTCACCCTACATATGATAGTTTGGCATCTAGACGCCAATAGAGTCCACCAGCAACAGATTCGAATTTTGGCGGACCCCTTCGAATTCCATGAAAATCAATGTCCAGATAGAGCTTCAGGCGTAGATTAACATGGTTAAATCTGTTTCACCCTACATATGATAGTTTGGCATCTAAACGCCAATAGAGTCCACCAGCGACAGATTCGAATTTTGGCGGACCCCTGCGAATTCCATGAAAATCAATTTACAGATAGAGTATCAGGCGTAGAATAACATCGTGAAATCCGTATCACCCTACATATGACAGTTTAGCATCTAAACGCCAATAGAATCCGCCAGCGAGAGATTCGAATTTTGGCGGACCCCATCGAATTCCATGAAAACAATGTCCAGATAGAGTATCAGGCGTAGAATAACATCGTGAAATCCGTATCAATTTGCATATGATAGTTTGGCATATAGACGCCAATAGAGTCCGCCAGCGACATATTCGAATTTTGGCGGACCCTTCGATTTCCATGAAAATCAATTTCCAGATAGAGCTTCAGGCGTAGATAAACAATGTTAAATCCGTTTCACCCTAATTATGATAGTTTGGTATCTAGACGCCAATAGAGTCAACCAGCGACAGATTCGAATTTTGGCGGACCCCTTCGAATTCCATGAAAATCAATGTCCAGATAGAGTATCAGGCGTAGAATAACTTCTTGAAAACCGTTTCACCCTACATATGATAGTTTGGGATATAGCCGCCAATAGAGTCCGCCAGCGACATATTCGAATTTTGGCGGACCCCTTCGAATTCCATGAAAATCAATGTCCAGATAGAGTATCAGGCGTAGAACAACTTCGTGAAAACCGTTTCACCCTACATATGATAGTTTGGCATATAGACGCCAATAGTGTCCGCCAGCGACAGATTCGAATTTTGGCGGACCCCTTCGAATTCCATGAAAATCAATGTCCAGATAGAGTATCAGGCGTAGAACAACTTCGTGAAAACCGTTTAACCCTACATATGATAGTTTGGCATCTCGACACCAATAGAGTCCACCAGCGACGACAGATTCGAATTTTGGCGGACCCCTTCGAATTCCATTAAAATCAATGTCCAGATAGAGCTTTAGGCGTAGATTAACATGGTTAAATCCGTTTCACCCTACATATGATAGTTTGGTATCTAGACGCCAATAAAGTCCACTAGCGACAGATTCGAATTTTGGCGGACCCCTTCGAATTCCATGAAAATCAATGTCCAGATAGAGTATCAGGCGTAGAATAACTTCACGAAAACCGTTTCACCCTACATATGATAGTTTGGCATATAGATGCCAATAGAGAACGCCAGCGACAGATTCGAATTTTGGCGGACCCATTCGAATTCCATGAAAATCAATGTCCAGATAGAGTATCAGGCGTAGAATAACTTCGTGAAAACCGTTTCACCCTACATATGATAGTTTGGCATCTAGACGCCAATAGAGACCACCAGCGACAGATTCGAATTTTGGTAAACCCCTGCGAATTCCATGAAAAAATTCCAGATGGAGTATCAGGAGTACAATAACATGGTTAAATCTGTTTCACCCTACATATGATAGTTTGGCATATATACGCCAATAGAGTCCGCCAGCGACAGATTCGAATTTCGGCGGACCCCTTCGAATTTCAGGAAAATCAATGGCCAGAGAGAGCTTCAGGCGTAGATTAACATGGTTAAATCCATTTCACCCTACATATGATAGTTTGGCATCTAGACGCCAATAGAGTCCACCAGCGACAGATTCGAATTTTGGCGGACCCCTGCGAATTCCATGAAAACAATTCCAGATAGAGTATCAGGAGTACAATAACATGGTTAAATCTGTTTCACCCTACATATGATAGTTTGGCATATATACGCCAATAGAGTCCGCCAGCGACAGATTCGAATTTCGGCGGACCCCTTCGAATTCCATGAAAATCAATGTCCAGATAGAGCTTCAGGCGTAGATTAACATGGTTAAATCCGTTTCACCCTACATATGATAGTTTGGTATCTAGACGCCAATAGAGTCCACCAGCGACAGATTCGAATTTTGGCGGACCCCTTCGAATTCCATGAAAATCAATGTCCAGATAGAGTATCAGGCATAGAACAACTTCGTCAAAACCGTTTCACCCTACATATGATAGTTTGGGATATAGACGCCAATAGAGTCCGCCAGCGACAGATTCGAATTTTGGCGGACCCCTTCGAATTCCATGAAAATCAATGTCCAGATAGAGTATCAGGCGTAGAACAACTTCGTGAAAACCGTTTCACCCTACATATGATAGTTTGGCATATAGACGACAATAGAGTCCGCCAGCGACAGATTCGAATTTTGGCGGACCCCTTCGAATTCCATGAAAATCAATGTCCAGATAGAGCTTCAGGCGTAGATTAACATGGTTAAATCCGTTTCACCCTACATATGATAGTTTGGCATCTAGACACCAATAGAGTCCACCAGCGACAGATTCGAATTTTGGCGGACCCCTTCGAATTCCAGGAAAATCAATGGCCAGATAGAGCTTCAGGCGTAGATTAACATGGTTAAATCCGTTTCACTCTACATATGATAGTTTGGCATCTAGACGCCAATAGAGTCCACCAGCGACAGATTCGAATTTTGGCGGACCCCTGCGAATTCAATGAAAATCAATTTCCAGATAGAGTATCAGGCGTAGAATAACATAGTGAAATCCGTATCACCCTACATATGATAGTTTGGCATATAGACGTCAATAGAGTCCTCCAGCGACAGATTCGAATTTTGGCGGACCCCTTCGAATTCCATGAAAATCAATGTCCAGATACACTATCAGGCGTAGAAAAACATCGTGAAAACCGTTTCACCCTACATATGATAGTTTGACATATAGACGCCAATAGAATCGCCAGCGACAGATTCAAATTTTGGCGGACCACTGCGAATTCCATGAAAATCAATTTCCAGATAGAGTATCAGGCGTAGAATAACATCGTGAAATCCGTATCACCCTACATAAGATAGTTTGGCATAAAGACGCCAATAGAGTCCTCCAGCGACAGATTCGAATTTTGGCGGACCCCTTCGAATTCCATGAAAATAAATGTCCAGATAGAGTATCAGCCGTAGAATAACATCGTGAAACCCGTTTCACCCTACATATGATAGTTTGACATATAGACGCCAATAGAGTCGCCAGCGACAGATTCGAATTTTGGCGGACCACGGCGAATTCCATGAAAATAAATTTCCAGATAGAGTATCAGGCGTAAAATAACATCGTGAAACCCGTTTCACCCTACATATGATAGTTTGACATATAGACGCCAATAGAGTCGCCAGCGACAGATTCAAATTTTGGCGGACCCCTTGGAATTCCATGAAAATCAATGTCCAGAGAGAGCTTCAGGCGTAGATTAACATGGTTAAATCTTTTTCACCCTACATATGATAGTTTGGCATCTAGACACCAATAGAGTCCACCAGCGACAGATTCGAATTTTGGCGGACCACTTCGAATTCCAGGAAAATCAATGGCCAGATAGAGCTTCAGGCGTAGATTAACATCGTGAAATCCGTATCACCCTACATATGATAATTTGGCATATAGACGCCAATAGAGTCCTCCAGCGACAGATTCGAATTTTGGCGGACCCCTTCGAATTCCATGAAAATCAATGTCCAGATACACTATCAGGCGTAGAATAACATCGTGAAAACCGTTTCACCCTACATATGATAGTTTGACATATAGACGCCAATAGAGTCGCCAGCGACAGATTCGAATTTTGGCGGACCACGGCGAATTCAATGAAAATCAATTTCCAGATAGAGTATCAGGCGTAGAATAAAATCGTGAAATCCGTATCACCCTACATCAGATAGTTTGGCATATAGACGCCAATAGAGTCCTCCAGCGACAGATTCGATTTTTGGCGGACCCCTTCGAATTCCATGAAAATAAATGTCCAGATAGAGTATCAGGCGTAGAATAACATCGTGAAACCCGTTTCACCCTACATATGATAGTTTGACATATAGACGCAAATAGAGTCGCCAGCGACAGATTCGAATTTTGGCGGACCACGGCGAATTCCATGAAAATAAATTTCCAGATAGAGTATCAGGCGTAGAATAACATCGTGAAACCCGTTTCACCCTACATATGATAGTTTGATATATAGACGCCAATAAAGTCGCCAGCGACAGATTCGAATTTTGGCGGACCACGGCGAATTCCATGAAAATCAATTTCCAGATAGAGTATCAGGCGTAGAATAACTTCGTGAAAACCGTTTCACCCTACATATGATAGTTTGGCATATAGACGACAATAGATTCCGCCAGCGACAGATTCGAATTTTTTCGGACCCCTTGGAATTCCATGAAAATCAATGTCCAGAGAGAGCTTCAGGCGTAGATTAACATGGTTAAATCGGTTTCACCCTACATATGATAGTTTGGCATTTAGACACCAATAAAGTCCACCAGCGACGACAGATTCGAATTTTGGCGGACCCCTTCGAATTCCATGAAAATCAATGTCCAGATAGAGCTTCAGGCGTAGATTAAAATGGTTAAATCCGTTTCACCCTACATATGATAGTTTGGTATCTAGACGCCAATAGAGTCCACCAGCGACAGATTCGAATTTTGGCGGACCCCTGCGAATTCCATGAAAATCAATTTCCAGATAGAGTATCAGGCGTAGAATAACATGAATAAATCCGTTTCACCCTACATATGATAGTTTGGTATCTAGACGCCAATAGAGTCCACCAGCGACAGATTCGAATTTTGGCGGACCCCTTCGAATTCCATGAAAATAAATGTCCAGATAGAGCTTCAGGCGTATATTAACATGGTTAAATCTGTTTCACCCTACATTTGATAGTTTAGCATCTAGACGCCAATAGAGACCAACAGCGACAGATTCGAATTTTGGCGGACCCCTGCGAATTCCATAAAAATCAATGTCCAGATAGAGTATCAGGCGTAGAATAACTTCGTGAAAACCGTTTCACCCTACATATGATAGTTTGGCATATAGACGCCAATAGAGTCCGCAAGCGACAGATTCGAATTTTGGCGGACCCCTTCGAATTCCATGAAAATCAATGTCCAGATAGAGCTTCAGGCGTAGATTAACATGGTTAAATCCCATTCACCCTACATATGATAGTTTGGTATCTAGACGCCAATAGAGTCCACCAGCGACAGGTTCGAATTTTGGCGGACCCCTGCGTATTCCATGAAAATCAATTTCCAGATAGAGTATCAGGCGTAGAATAACATGGTTAAATCCGTTTCACCCTACATATGACAGTTTTGCATCTAGATGCCAATAGAGTCCACCAGCGACAGATTCGAATTTTGGCGGACCCCTTCGAATTCCATGAAAATAAATGTCCAGATAGAACTTCAGGCGTATATTAACATGGTTCCATCTGTTTCACCCTACATTTGATAGTTTGGCATCTAGACGCCAATAGAGGCCACCAGCGACAGATTCGAATTTTGGCGGACCCCTGCGAATTCCATAAAAATCAATTTCCAGATAGAGTACCAGGCGTTAAATAACATCGTGAAATCCGTCTCAATTTGCATATGATAGTTTGGCATATAGACGCCAATAGAGTCCACCAGCGACAGATTCGAATTTTGGCGGACCCCTTCGATTTCCAGGAAAATCAATGGCCAGATAGAGCTTCAGGCGTAGATTAACATGGTTAAATCCGTTTTACCCTACATATGATAGTTTGGCATCTAGACGCCAATAGAATCCACCAGCGACATATTCGAATTTTGGCGGACCCCTGCGAAATCCATGAAAATCAATTTCCAGATAGAGTATCAGGCGTAGAATAAAATCGTGAAATCTGTATCACCCTACATATGATAGTTTGGCATATAGACGCCAATAGAGTCCTCCAGCGACAGATTCGAATTTTGGCGGACCCCTTCGAATTCCATGAAAATCAATGTCCAGATACACTATCAGGCGTAGAATAACATCGCGGAAACCGTTTCACCCTACATATGATAGTTTGACATATAGACGCCAATAGTGGCCAGCGACAGATTCGAATTTTGGCGGACCACGGCGAATTCAATGAAAATCAATTTCCAGATAGAGTATCAGGCGTAGAATAACATCGTGAAATCCGTATCACCCTACATCAGATAGTTTGGCATATAGACGCCAATAGAGTCCTCCAGCGACAGATTCGAATTTTGGCGGACCCCTTCGAATTTCATGAAAATAAATGTCCAGATAGAGTATCAGGCGTAGAATAACATCGTGAAACCCGTTTCACCCTACATATGATAGTTTGACATATAGACGCCAATAGAGTCGCCAGCGACAGATTCGAATTTTGGCGGACCACGGCGAATTCCATGAAAATCAATTTCCAGATAGAGTATCAGGCGTAGAATAACTTCGTCAAAACCGTTTCACCCTACATATGATAGTTTGGCATATAGACGCCAATAGAGTCCGCAAGCGACAGATTCGAATTTTGGCGGACCCCTTCGAATTCCATGAAAATCAATGTCCAGATAGAGCTTCAGGCGTAGATTAACATGGTTAAATCCGTTTCACCCTACATATGATAGTTTGGTATCTAGACGCCAATAGAGTCCACCAGCGACAGATTCGAATTTTGGCGGACCCCTGCGAATTCCATGAAAATCAATGTCCAGATAGAGTATCAGGCGTAGAACAACTTCGTGAAAACCGTTTCACCCTACATATGATAGTTTGGCATATAGACGACAATAGAGTCCGCCAGCGACAGATTCGAATTTTGGCGGACCCCTTCGAATTCCATGAAAATCAATTTCCAGATAAAGCTTCAGGCGTAGATTAACATGGTTAAATCCGTTTCACCCTACATAAGATAGTTTGGCATATAGACGCCAATAGAGTCCTCCAGCGACAGATTCGAATTTTGGCGGACCCCTTCGAATTCCATTAAAATCAATGTCCAGATAGAGCTTCAGGCGTAGATTAACATGGTTAAATCCGTTTCACCCTGCATATGATAGTTTGGTATCTAGACGCCAATAGAGTCCACCAGCGACAGATTCGAATTTTGGCGGACCCCTGCGAATTCCATGAAAATCAATTTCCAGATAGAGTATCAGGCGTAGAATGACATGGTTAAATCCGTTTCACCCTACATATGATAGTTTGGCATCTAGACGCCAATAGAGTCCACCAGCGACAGATTCGAATTTCGGCGGACCCCTTCGAATTTCAGGAAAATCAATGGCCAGATAGAGCTTCAGGCGTAGATTAACATGGTTAAATCCGTGTCACCCCACATATGATAGTTTGGCATCTAGACGCCAATAGAGTCCACCAGCGACAGATTCGAATTTTGGCGGACCGCTGCGAATTCCATGAAAAAATGTCCAGATAGAGTATCAGGCGTAGAATAACTTCTTGAAAACCGTTTCACCCTACATATGATAGTTTGGGATATAGACGCCAATAGAGTCCGCCAGCGACAGATTCGAATTTTGGCGGACCCCTTCGAATTCCATGAAAATCAATGTCCAGATAGAGTATGAGGCGTAGAACAACTTCGTGAAAACCGTTTCACCCTACATATGATAGTTTGGCATATAGACGACAATAGAGTCCGCCAGCGACAGATTCGAATTTTGGCGGACCCCTTCGAATTCCATTAAAATCAATGTCCAGATAGAGCTTCAGGCGTAGATTAACATGGTTAGATCCGTTTCACCTTACATATGATAGTTTGGCATCTAGACGCCAATAGAGTCCACCAGCGACAGATTCGAATGTTGGCGGACCCCTTCGAATTCCATGAAAATAAATGTCCAGATAGAACTTCAGGCGTAGATTAGTGACATGGTTAAATCTGTTTCACCCTACATTTGATAGTTTGGCATTTAGACGCCAATAGAGTCCGCCAGCGACAGATTCGAATTTTGGCGGACCCCTTCGAATTCCATGAAAATCAATGTCCAGATAGAGTATCAGGCGTAGAATAACATCGGGAAAACCGTTTCACCCTACATATGATAGTTTGGTATCTAGACGCCAATAGAGTCACCAGCGACAGATTCGAATTTTGGCGGACCCCTGCGAATTCCATGAAAATCAATTTCCAGATAGAGTATCAGGCGTAGAATAACATGGTTAAATCCGTTTCACCCTACATATGATAGTTTGGCATCTAGATGCCAATAGAGTCCACCAGCGACAGATTCGAATTTTGGCGGACCCCTTCGAATTCTATGAAAATAAATGTCCAGATAGAGCTTCAGGCGTATATTAACATGGTTAAATCTGTTTCACCCTACATTTGATAGTTTGGCATCTAGACGCCAATAGAGGCCACCAGCGACAGATTCGAATTTTGGCGGACCCCTGCGAATTCCATGAAAATCAATGTCCAGATAGAGTATCAGGCGTAGAACAACTTCGTGAAAACCGTTTCACCCTACATATGATAGTTTGGCATATAGACGACAATAGAGTCCGCCAGCGACAGATTCGAATTTTGGCGGACCCCTTCCAATTCCATGAAAATCAATGTCCAGATAGAGCTTCAGGCGTAGATTAACATGGTTAAATCCGTTTCACCCTACATATGATAGTTTGGCATCTAGACACCAATAGAGTCCACCAGCGACAGATTCGATTTTGGCGGACCCCTTCGAATTCCAACAAAATCAATGTCCAGATACACTATCAGGCGTAGAATAACATCATGAAAACCGTTTCACCCTACATATGATAGTTTGGCATATAGACGCCAATAGTCGCCAGCGACAGATTCAAATTTTTGGCGGACCCCTTCGAATTCCATGAAAACAATGTCCAGATAGAGCTTCAGGCGTAGATTAACATGGTTAAATCCGTTTCACCCTACATATGATAGTTTGGCATCTAGACGCCAATAGAGTCCACCAGCAACAGATTCGAATTTTGGCGGACCCCTTCGAATTCCATGAAAATCAATGTCCAGATAGAGCTTCAGGCGTAGATTAACATGGTTAAATCTGTTTCACCCTACATATGATAGTTTGGCATCTAAACGCCAATAGAGTCCACCAGCGACAGATTCGAATTTTGGCGGACCCCTGCGAATTCCATGAAAATCAATTTACAGATAGAGTATCAGGCGTAGAATAACATCGTGAAATCCGTATCACCCTACATATGACAGTTTAGCATCTAAACGCCAATAGAATCCGCCAGCGAGAGATTCGAATTTTGGCGGACCCCATCGAATTCCATGAAAAACAATGTCCAGATAGAGTATCAGGCGTAGAATAACATCGTGAAATCCGTATCAATTTGCATATGATAGTTTGGCATATAGACGCCAATAGAGTCCGCCAGCGACATATTCGAATTTTGGCGGACCCTTCGATTTCCATGAAAATCAATTTCCAGATAGAGCTTCAGGCGTAGATAAACAATGTTAAATCCGTTTCACCCTACATATGATAGTTTGGTATCTAGACGCCAATAGAGTCAACCAGCGACAGATTCGAATTTTGGCGGACCCCTTCGAATTCCATGAAAATAAATGTCCAGATAGAGTATCAGGCGTAGAATAACTTCTTGAAAACCGTTTCACCCTACATATGATAGTTTGGGATATAGCCGCCAATAGAGTCCGCCAGCGACATATTCGAATTTTGGCGGACCCCTTCGAATTCCATGAAAATCAATGTCCAGATAGAGTATCAGGCGTAGAACAACTTCGTAAAAACCGTTTCACCCTACATATGATAGTTTGGCATATAGACGCCAATAGTGTCCGCCAGCGACAGATTCGAATTTTGGCGGACCCCTTCGAATTCCATGAAAATCAATGTCCAGATAGAGTATCAGGCGTAGAACAACTTCGTGAAAACCGTTTAACCCTACATGTGATAGTTTGGCATCTAGACACCAATAGAGTCCACCAGCGACGACAGATTCGAATTTTGGCGGACCCCTTCGAATTCCATGAAAATCAATGTCCAGATAGAGTATTAGGCGTAGAACAACTTCGTGAAAACCGTTTAACCCTACATATGATAGTTTGGCATCTAGACACCAATAGAGTCCACCAGCGACGACAGATTCGAATTTTGGCGGACCCCTTCGAATTCCATTAAAATCAATGTCCAGATAGAGCTTTAGGCGTAGATTAACATGGTTAAATCCGTTTCACCCTACATATGATAGTTTGGTATCTAGACGCCAATAAAGTCCACTAGCGACAGATTCGAATTTTGGCGGACCCCTTCGAATTCCATGAAAATCAATGTCCAGATAGAGTATCAGGCGTAGAATAACTTCACGAAAACCGTTTCACCCTACATATGATAGTTTGGCATATAGACGCCAATAGAGAACGCCAGCGACAGATTCGAATTTTGGCGGACCCCTTCGAATTCCATGAAAATCAATGTCCAGATAGAGTATCAGGCATAGAACAACTTCGTCAAAACCGTTTCACCCTACATATGATAGTTTGGGATATAGACGCCAATAGAGTCCGCCAGCGACAGATTCGAATTTTGGCGGACCCCTTCGAATTCCATGAAAATCAATGTCCAGATAGAGTATCAGGCGTAGAACAACTTCGTGAAAACCGTTTCACCCTACATATGATAGTTTTGCATATAGACGACAATAGAGTCCGCCAGCGACAGATTCGAATTTTGGCGGACCCCTTCGAATTCCATGAAAATCAATGTCCAGATAGAGCTTCAGGCGTAGATTAACATGGTTAAATCCGTTTCACCCTACATATGATAGTTTGGCATCTAGACACCAATAGAGTCCACCAGCGACAGATTCGAATTTTGGCGGACCCCTTCGAATTCCAGGAAAATCAATGGCCAGATAGAGCTTCAGGCGTAGATTAACATGGTTAAATCCGTTTCACTCTACATATGATAGTTTGGCATCTAGACGCCAATAGAGTCCACCAGCGACAGATTCGAATTTTGGCGGACCCCTGCGAATTCCATGAAAATCAATTTCCAGATAGAGTATCAGGCGTAGAATAACATAGTGAAATCCGTATCACCCTACATATGATAGTTTGGCATATAGACGCCAATAGAGTCCTCCAGCGACAGATTCGAATTTTGGCGGACCCCTTCGAATTCCATGAAAATCAATGTCCAGATACACTATCAGGCGTAGAAAAACATCGTGAAAACCGTTTCACCCTACATATGATAGTTTGACATATAGACGCCAATAGAATCGCCAGCGACAGATTCAAATTTTGGCGGACCACTGCGAATTCCATGAAAATCAATTTCCAGATAGATTATCAGGCGTAGAATAACATCGTGAAATCCGTATCACCCTACATAAGATAGTTTGGCATAAAGACGCCAATAGAGTCCTCCAGCGACAGATTCGAATTTTGGCGGACCCCTTCGAATTCCATGAAAATAAATGTCCAGATAGAGTATCAGGCGTAGAATAACATCGTGAAACCCGTTTCACCCTACATATGATAGTTTGACATATAGACGCCAATAGAGTCGCCAGCGACAGATTCGAATTTTGGCGGACCACGGCGAATTCCATGAAAATAAATTTCCAGATAGAGTATCAGGCGTAAAATAACATCGTGAAACCCGTTTCACCCTACATATGATAGTTTGACATATAGACGCCAATAGAGTCGCCAGCGACAGATTCGAATTTTGGCGGACCCCTTGGAATTCCATGAAAATCAATGTCCAGAGAGAGCTTCAGGCGTAGATTAACATGGTTAAATCTTTTTCACCCTACATATGATAGTTTGGCATCTAAACGCCAATAGAGTCCACCAGCGACAGATTCGAATTTTGGCGGACCCCTGCGAATTCCATGAAAATCAATTTACAGATAGAGTATCAGGCGTAGAATAACATCGTGAAATCCGTATCACCCTACATATGACAGTCTAGCATCTAAACGCCAATAGAGTCCGCCAGCGAGAGATTCGAATTTTGGCGGACCCCATCGAATTCCATGAAAAACAATGTCCAGATAGAGTATCAGGCGTAGAATAACATCGTGAAATCCGTATCAATTTGCATATGATAGTTTGGCATATAGACGCCAATAGAGTCCGCCAGCGACAGATTCGAATTTTGGCGGACCCCTTCGAATTCCATGAAAATCAATGGCCAGATAGAGTATCAGGCGTAGAATAACATCGTGAAAACCGTTTCACCCTACATATGATAGTTTGGCATATATTCGCCAATAGAGTCCGCCAGCGAGAGATTCGAATTTCGGCGGACCCCTTCGAATTCCATGAAAATCAATGTCCAGACAGAACTTCAGGCGTAGATTAACATAGTTAAATCTGTTTCACCATACATATGATAGTTTGGCATCTAGACGCTAATAGAGTCCACCATCGACAGATTCGAATTTTGGCGGACCCCTTCGAATTCCATCAAAATCAATGTCCAGATACACTATCAGGCGTAGAATAACATCGTTAAAACCGTTTCGCCCTACATATGATAGTTTGGCATATAGACGCCAATATAATCATTAGTCATCTAGACGCCAATAGAGTCCACCAGCGACAGATTCGAATTTTGGCGGACCCCTTCGAATTCCATGAAAATCAATGTCCAGATAGAGCTTCAGGCGTAGATTAACATGGTTAAATTTGTTTCACCCTACATATGATAGTTTGGCATCTAAACGCCAATAGAGTCCACCAGCGACAGATTCGAATTTTGGCGGACCCCTGCGAGATCCATGAAAATCAATTTACAGATAGAGTATCAGGCGTAGAATAACATCGTGAATTCCGTATCACCCTACATATGATAGTTTGGCATCTAGACGCCAATAGAGTCCGCCAGCGACTAATTCAAATTTTGGCGGACCCCTTTGAATTCCATGAAAAACGGTGTCCAGATAGAGCTTCATACGTACATTAATATAGCGAAATCTGTAGCACCTTACCTTTTATAGTTTGGTATCTATACGCCAATAGAGTCCGCCAGCGGCAGATTCGAATTTTGTCGGACCCCTTTGAATTCCATGAAAATCAATGTCCGCCTGATACTCTATCTGGACATTGATTTTCATGGAATTCGAAGGGGTCCGTCAAAATTCGAATCTGTCGCTGGTGGACTCTATTGGCGTCTAGATGCCAAACTATCATATGTAGGGTGAAACAGATTTAACCATGTTAATCTACGCCTGAAGCTCTATCTGGACATTGATTTTCATGGAATTCGAAGGGGTCCGCCAAAATTCGAATCTGTCGCTGGCGGACTCTATTGGCGTCTATATGCCAAACTATCATATGTAGGGTGAAACGGTTTTCACGAAGTTATTCTACGCCTGATACTCTATCTGGACATTGATTTTTATGGAATTCGAAGGGGTCCGCCAAAATTCGAATCTGTCGCTGGCGGACTCTATTGCCGTATATATTCCAAACTATCATATGTAGGGTGATACGGATTTCACGATGTTTTTCTACGCCTGATACTCTATCTGGAAATTGATTTTCATTTAATTCGAATGGGTCCGCCAAAATTCGAATCTGTCGCTGGCGGACTCTATTGGCGTCTATATACCAAACTATCATATGTAGGGTGATACGGATTTCACGATGTTATTCTACGCCTAAAGCTCTATCTGGACATTGATTTTCATGGAATTCGAAGGGGTCCGCCAAAATTCGAATCTGTCGCTGGTGGACTCTATTGGCGTCTATATGCCAAACTAGCATATGTAGGGTGAAACGGTTTTCACGAAGTTATTATACGCCTGATACTCTATCTGGACATTGATTTTCATAGAATTCGAAGGGGTCCGCCAAAATTCGAATCTGTCGCTGGCGGACTCCATTGGCGTCTATATGCCAAACTATCATATGTAGGGTGATACGGATTTCACGATGTTATTATACGCCTGATACTCTATCTGGACATTGATTTTCATGGAATTCAAAGGGGTCCGCCAAAATTCGAATATGTCGCTGGTGGACTCTATTGGCGTCTAGATGCCAAACTATCATATGTAGGGTGAAACGGATTTAACCATGTTAACCTACGCCTGAAGCTCTATCTGCACATTGATTTTGATGGAATTCGAAGGGGTCCGCCAAAACCCAAAAACTCTATTTGGCGTCTAGACGCTAAACTGTCATATGTAGGGTGGAACGGATTTCACCACGTTCATTAACGCTTAAAATTCCATCTGGACACCGATTTTCATGAAAATCGAAGGGGTCCGCCAAAACTCGAATATGTCGCTGGCGAACTATATTTTTAGTTTAGACGCCAAACTATCATATGTAGGGTGAAAAAAATTTCACCATGTTGATTTACATGCTCTTGTCTATCTTTCTGTAGAGTTGTAGATGATTCTGAGGGGTCCGCGAATCTGTCGCTGAATGTGAATGTGAATCTGTCGCTGTTTTCACACACATTCCACGAACGGTTGAGATTTTTCTCATCCGGTTGAGGTTGGTGGAGGCTCAACCGATTTTAGTTTAGGCGCGGGAACGGGCGGTGGAGAAAATAAGGCCTCAACCTATTCCGGGTGAGGGCGCTGGAACTGCCCCTCACCCGTCAAGCTAAGATTCTCCAACGCAAATTATTGGATCATTCCGATTCAGGGGGGTGTGATCCCGGGATTCACCATGTATCGGCTACCGAGCGGCAAAAGCATTAGTTATGACGTCACTGGTGCTCTGGTCCATTCGTGGCCAGTCCCGTATGTATTTTTTTTTTCTCAGCTTTTTTCCACCTAAGGGCTAATTTATTCATCTCATAACACATATTCAAATTCATGGCAAACATACAAACACATATACATTTTTGTTTTGTCTTCTTACGTTTACATCTACATTCTAGATACGTACAGTGCCGCGGCGCCCGCCTCTAACGTCGGCGCCCCGCCAGCGTCCGCCTGTTTCCGCTCCCATCGGCCGACCCGCCATCTCCCCGGCCTACCGCCAGCGGCCACAACACGCCAGCCAGCGGGAACGGACTATCGATATACATCATCATCACAAAATATATCATCAACGCCCCCGCGAAAAGGGGCGCGCCGCAACCGACCGCCGCCACCGGCCGACCCGTCGTCACCCTGGCCTACCGCCTGCGGCGACAACACGCCAGCCGCCGCCGGCGGCGGCGGCGGCGGCCAGCCACGCCCCCCCCCCCCCCCAGGGCAATGAAACTGCGTGGACAACAACACATATTACGCAGCGCCATGATGATACTCATAACATTGGCTTAGGTCACCAAATATCGGCTCGGCTCGGCTCTGCATTCCACATTCCTACCAATCATGCATTATGAGTGTTGTTAAACAAATGGAATTTCCCACTCGCATCTAACATGTTGTACCACTTGCTTGAAAACGACAGAAACTTATTATTTGCAATCGCGTTTTGTCGCTCGATATCTACATTATAAATAATAAAATGAATTAGACCTTGCACTGCCGGCGTTAATATATTTTTGCTAGCTTGCAGTGAACTATGTACTGTTTTGCAAGTAATATTAATAAATTAATAGCTGGCTTGTTACATGTCGATCCGAATATTACCGTTTCTACCGAATTTATATCTGCTCGATTGAGTTTATTAAATAACAAATTCCATATTGGCTTTACATTATCACAGGTGAACAAAAAATGTTCCAGCGTGTCTTCCCGATTGCACTGACGACATTTAGGAGTGTCAACTACATTTCTTATAAACAGATATCGCCGGGTAGGCAAGAATCTGTTCAAAATACGATATTGTAGTGTTTGCAATTTTGTCGATTTTGTACACCTGTACGGAATCTGGAAAACCTTTTCCCAATCACTAACTGTATAACCGTGATGTTCCCACCTGGCTACCGCACTTGGTGTTTCCTGACCTACCTGTGCTTTATAAAAGTGTGAGCTACGCATTTCGCTGATTTTTAGCATTTTTTTACCAATGGGAAAATCAAACAGCTCATTTCTTTGATCGGTGTTTTGTTGGTAGCTACCGCTATTTAATTTTTCCTTCCATATCCGTGGTATTCCTCGAATAAGGTTTGCATACGTTAAGAAGTCAACCCTAACCCGGGGAAGTTTGCTTTTTAGCTCACCTAATGTCATAATACTGCCGTCCTCTCGTGTCAAATCGCCTACCATCTTGATTCCGGCCTGGTACATGTCATTAATAAATAATGTCTTTCCAGCACTACGAATGCTTCTGTTATACCATAATAGCTCCTTCAGTATGTTCATTTTGATATCGGTCGGACGGTAAGAATAATTCTGAAATTCAGTTAGCAATTCTTTGTAGAACGCCGGTATCCTTAAACGCTTTATATCATCAGCCCCCAGGCATGTCTGGAGCATATCAGTCAAATTATATTTACCGATCCTGGCTTGTAAAATCCTGCACCATGGCGATTCATTGCACGTATGCAATCGTCTAATCCATCCTAGTTTCAATGACTTACAAAATAATGTCAAATTAATAGCGTTTAAACCACCATCCTCTATATTCTGGCAGAGAATGCGCTGTGACACTTTTGGTGGCCGTCCACGCCACAAAAATCGCATGATCTTGCTTTGCAAAACTGCTATATTGCGTTGCGGTATTTTGACACAAGCGCAAAGATAAACAAGCTGCGACGCAATAAGTGACTTGCATACCGTAATACGTCCTTTCAGCGTAAGGGTCCGCTGACTCCAAATGTTAATAACATTTTCAATTTTCCTACATATCGGGTCTACGTTTTTTGATACACACTTCTCGCTTGCGCTGAAGTATATGCCTAATGTCTTTACTGTTTTCACCGCGCTAATTTCCCTAATCGAATCTTCCCTGTGTTTATCTGTTCCTAGCCACATGACGTTACTTTTCTCCATATTTAATGCAAGTCCAGAAGCTTCTCGGAAATCATCCATGACGCTAATAAATGTTTCGGCAGATTCCTGATCACGAAGAAACGCAGTAATGTCATCTGCATATAAGCTTAGCTTAATTTCAACATCGGAAATGATTATACCGCGTATATTGTGGTTGGCTCTGACATTTATCGCTAAAATTTCAAGTGCTAAATCAAACAGAATGCCGCTAAGAGGCGACCCGTGAAAGGTGCCCCTATCACATTTAAACCATGCAGATGTAAAGCCGTTATTCGTTATCGCCAGCTGCGCATCTCCGTACAGTAACTTTACCCATTGCATTAGGCTCTCTCCAAAATTGTACGCCTTCAGAGCCGCTAACACAAACTCGTGTTCTATTGAATCGAAAGCGGCGCGGTAATCGCAAGCCATTAGTATTCCCCCGCTCCGATCAAGTTCACAGTAGTCAATGATATCGCTTGTTAATCTAAGATTTTCCCCAATACATCTTCCTTTAACGAACCCCGTTTGCTCTGGCGAGACCAATTTATGGATGACTTTCCCCACTCTATTCGCAATAACATTTGCAGCAATTTTATATATCACGTATAATAGGCAGATAGGCCTTTTATTCTGCAAGACTGCCTGGTCCCCCTTTTTCGGTATCAATGTAATTATGCCTCGCTTCTGTGTAATGAAGAAGTCATTTTCATAGGCATCATTTATGTAATCTGTTATATATTCGCCTATTTCGTCCCAAAAGAAAAAGAAGAATTCTGCCGTAAATCCAGTCACTCCTGGCGCCTTATTGTTGTGCATTGTGCTCAATGCGCACCTACACTCGCTACTCGCAATTAAACCGTCACATTGCTGTCTTTCTAATTCATTTAACTTTGGAATATTGTAATTTTCCAGGAACCGACACATTTTGCTCTTATTCACACCCATTGCTGTGAATACTTTGCTGTAATGATTTGCGCAATGTTGCAGGATGGCACAATCACCAACTATAAAGTGACCCTTATCATTTATTTTTGTGATTGTTTTTAGAGCCGAGAGCTGCTTTCCTCTACTCAGGAAATAGCTGGTTGCCCTTTCGCCCTGTTCTAACCATTTAACCCCTGATGCTATGATAGCCTGCACCCCGCGTTTCGTTTTAATGCCGTCTAACCTCTGTCTAGCCACCATATATGCACTCTTTTGCTGTTCATCTAATTCACTCATATCCTTTTCCATTATCGTGACCTGTTTTAATAGTTCCGTTTTTTCTTTCCTGAGTTCAAACGCAATCGCCTTTCCACGCCGTATACTTAGCACTCTTATATTACTTAGAAGCATTTCAATTTTAACCCCTATGGAGGCGTCTGCATTATAGGGATCAACCTCATTTCGTGCCCGTGCTATTTCCTCCCGTACTGATTCCACGAAAATTGGGTCAGATTCATGCAGTTCATTGTTGTACCTCCACAGGCCGGGCCCTCGCTGTCTACCAGCCGGAACAGCAACTATATCCACGACGCTATGATCGCTCCGAATGCCTGCAGCAATACTCGAATGTACGTCGAACTCCAACTGAAATGCAGCACTTATAAATATATAATCTATTCTCGACTGCTGTGTTGGGTTCAGTCGCAGTCCCGTATGTATGTATCCGGCAATTTGAAGTCGTCGCCACAGTAAGTTATGTTGCAAGTTTATATTTCGATTTTTTTTATTTTTTTTTAGCATATCTTGAACATTAAGCCAAAACAATGTCATTTGCAACATTTCCAGGTACAACGTATGGCCGTCTCACCCCTCAGCCAGAGCAGAGCAGCGTGTCACCTTATATAAACAGACTAGGAAATCCATACCAATGTGACTAATATCGGTATTACTTAGGTTTTGAGACACCATTCTGAGTAGTACCAGTGACGGCGGATCGTATTTTCGGATGGAGGGGCAAGGAAACCCAGGGGGCCCACTCGGCAAAAGAGCCATCTCCCACGCGGGCACGTCCAAAGCCCCCCCCCCCCCCAAAAGAAAAAAAAATGCCGCAAAATGGCATCTCCTCGGATTTAGGCCACTATATTTTGCAGGGCCTCTAAATGGTCGCAAAAAAACGTCGGACAAGCCCATGTTGAAGTCTCAGGCCTTCTGAGGGCCCCCCTCAGGCCGACTGAGGGCCTTCTGTCGGCCTTAGAAGGCCCCTCAGGCTGGCTGGGGGTACATCGGGGCCCTGGGCCATTGTTTCGGTCAAAAGGAAAAATCGAACCAACTTCTTGGAGGGTCCCTCTTACAAATTTATTGGGGAGGCAAAATCATATGTTCCCCCCCCCCCCCAATTTCTTGAGTGGGCGGGCCATTGACATATATAGGTACTTATATAGGTCAATGGGGCGGGCAGCTGCCCCCTCTGCCCCCCCCCCCCCCCCCCCACACACACACACCACCCCTTATCCGCCGCCACTGAGTAGTACCTAATGTTACTGGTCCTGTGCTATAGACCTGTAACTTGCACTAATGAACACAAATTGCCAAGTGTCTATAGTAATGACTATACAATCAATGATAATAATGTGACTTATGAGTTACAGGACATAGCAAGATGCCTTTTTGCGCCGTCGGGGTGCAGCAACGACTGACATGCAAAAAAAATGATCAAGATCACGATTCAGATCCTATACCATTTCATAAATTTCCCAAAGATTTAGCTATAAGAAAAGTCTAGGGGCGTTAGGGAGCCCAAACCCAGCCCCCCCCCCCTGAGCCCGGGTCGCGCCCATGTCGCGCCCGCCAATCGCGCGTAGGGCGCAACTTTTTGTATGTGGTCGAAATCTTGGATCCGCGCCCCCTGACCGAAATCTGGGATCCGCGCCTGTACTATGTCACGAGAAGGAATAGCAATGCCATACAAATACAATATATTTGATGAGGCTAAATGTCTCCCTAGGCAATTCATTGCGATACATTTACATTTTCCACGTCGGGTAATTGCATCAAAATACACTTATCATCGTTTCGAGCGGCGGTCAGCCAGGGCGGCCGTACCTAATAGAGGTGCCACTTCTCTACCCGCTCACCCATGAGACGTGGGTAGTTACTACTAGAGATGCAAAAATTGTATTTATAAAAAAAAAAACAGGAACCGGCCCCGCACCGCCACCGCCCATGCATGAGTTGGGACCGGATCAAGCCCGGCCACATGTGGCAGCACCCGCCAGGCCCGGCACTCGGCAGCTAGCAATCTGCATGTATACTTTATTCTACACTTAAAATCTTTTAACAGGAATATTTATAGTTTGCAATGTGCATTTTGCACCATTTTAATACACACCACATTGAACCACCAATGGATAATGGATATATATGGACCATTGAGTAAAGAAATCCCACAAACGTCGGAACTTCAGATACATAATCAATAACAGACTAACAGGAGAGTGGAACAGGTCAAGGTGAGTAGACCTCTTTCATCTTTGGTGGTTTGCAAAAATAAACAGCATGATAGGATCACGCAAGTCCAAACGAGCAGCTTAAAATAAGTATAAAAAAGTATGTAATAAGTATGCATTCATCACTCAACATCACACAATGCAATGTTTGGGTTGTAATTGTAATAGCTTCTACAAACAAGGTTGAGGTACGTAACCTACTACCTATTTGATCAATGTTGAAATGGACTAGTAAATAACAATATACTTCACAAAATAATGGGGAAAAGGCAAGTTTTCCTGGCCATTTAGCATTGTAAGATGATTATGTGACGTACTAAATTCCAAGGCTACGTTGGGGTGATGGTGGCTCGGGCCTGAGAGGATCAACGGCTGGGAGCCGGCCGGCCGAGCCGCACGCGACCTCAGGCGGGGAAAGACTGGCGGCTGAGCTCAGGTGCGAGGGCAGGCAGATCGAGTCATTTCTCGTGGCGGCCTCGTCGGGACATCTTCAGGTTTCTTGTCCCCATCAAAATTAACGCTACGACACCCAGGTGTCGCAGAAGTCCCGACACTAGGTCCAGAGCTCTTTCGAGGTACAAATGTCAGTTGGTGCGGAGCGCCGTGATCTTAGCTACGCTCTGGAGTCCCGCATTAAAATATCCATGGGCAAGGTGCGTTCTGAGCGTAGACGGGTGTGGGGCAGCGCGTGTGGTGAGAATTGGGTGCGACGGTGGATTGTGAGTGTGATAATACCGGAGATGCAGTAAGGTGGTGAGGATTCGCTGTGACGATGGATTGTGAGTGTAAAAGAGCTGGAGCTGCGGTAAGGTGGTGATAATTCGCTGTGACGGTGGAAGGTGGGTGCGAGAGAGCTGGAGATACGGTAAGGTGGCGAGTTGTTTGTGCACGAATGTGTGGATACCTGTGAATGTATGTGTGAATAATGAGGTCGTGTGGGTGTCGGAAGCGTGACAAGGTGGTGTGCTGTTTGTGTAGGTGCGAGCATGGGAGTCTGTGAAGGAATGTGTGTTGAACCCCAATATAGAGTTGAGGAGAATGAAATATTTACCCGGGAAGCGAGGAATGCCAAACTGATCCACGGTGAACGTTGAACGACATATGCTAGTTTAATACACCCGGGTGGCAGGCGGGGCATGTTAACATAATGGGTTTAAAGTAACGGAGGGACGGGATGCTGGAGGTTATGCATGGCCTACAGCTAACCGGGTCCTTTTACATACACATGGTGCATCGGCCGGGAATACCACTTTCTTTACCTTTGGGGCTATTGTTTTCGCTGGACTTGAACTTTCCACGATCCCCGTAAACTATTTTGTCCTGGATGGGCCGGAGTCTGCAGGGAGTCAACTTGGCCGAGTTGCGGGGAGATAATGGTAATGTACGTTAATCTTCCGTAATGGTCGGTCTGTTGGCTCCGCCGGCAGGCTTGAACTTTCCGCGTCCGCCGTAAGCGGCATTGTAATCCTATATGGGCCGGAGTCTGCGGAGAGTCAATTTTGCCGATTTGCGGTGGGATAATGCTAATGTTAATGAACGTTAATCTTCCGTAATCGTCGGTCTGTTGGCTCCGCCGGCAGACTTGAACTTTCCTCGTCCGCCGTAACAGGCTTTGTCCTGGATGGGCCGGAGTCTGCAGGGAGTCAATTTTGGCCGAGTTGCGGGTGGATAATGTTCATGCTCACGTTCTTTAATCTGCCGTAACCGTCGGACTGTTGGCTCCGCCGGCTAGGCTTGAACTTTCCGCGTCCGCCGTAAGAGGTTTTGCCATCTTGGGTGGTCTGGAGTTTCAGGGTATCAATTTTGGCCAAGGTGAAGTGTTTATAAACGGTCTCCTTTCTTGTATTTCGATTCAATATCTTGTGTAAATTCGTATCAACATCTTTCGTCTCGTTCACCGTGGATCAGTTTGGCATTCCTCGCTTCCCGGGTAAATATTTCATTCTCCTCAACTCTATATTGGGGTTCAACACACATTCCTTCACAGACTCCCATACTCGCACCTACACAAACAGCACACCACCTTGTCACGCTTACGACACCCACACGACCTCATTATTCACACATACATTCACAGGTATCCACACACTCGTGCACAAACAACTCGCCACCTTACCGTATCTCCAGCTCTCTCGCACCCACCTTCAACCGTCACAGCGAATTATCACCACCTTACCGCAGCTCCAGCTCTTTTACACTCACAATCCATCGTCACAGCGAATCCTCACCACCTTACCGCATCTCCGGTATTCTCACACTCACAATCCACCGTCGCACCCAATGCTTACCATACGCGCTGCACCACACCCGTCTACGCCCAGAACGCACCTTGCCCATTTATATTTTAACCCTGGCCCTAGGGGGGGGGGGGGGGGGCTGACAGCCCCACTCCCCACCCTGAGGTTTTTCTTGAATAACTTTTTACACATGTGGTGCATCTTGCGGACATTTTTGGTAGCTGAGTTTACAGCAATTATACGTAGGCTGTATTTTTTTAATCGGTAGAAAGAATTGGGAAATAATGACGTTATGATGACGTCATGTTGGTAAAAAATATAAATATTAAAAAAATCGTAGAAAATAGAGTTTTAAAGTAAATTACAAACGCAATTCATCAAGATACAAAATAACATTCACTTTAACATGGCAATCCCAGATTTTCACAATTTTGGGTTTTGACCCCTAAAATAAATAAAAAATGATTTTTTGGGGGAAAATCCCCGCAAAATCAACATTTTCAAAGTTATTAGAAAAACTGGAATATATGTGAGAGAACTGAGTATGTACAATATTCATACCAAATTTCAAAGCAATATCTTGATTCATGACTGAGTGATGGCTCCCGAAGTGTAAGAAACTGATGACGTCATTTTTTTAATAACTTTTTTGACTTTTTTTTGACAAGATACGAAAAAAATAATTACCTTTTCTGTATCTCTGAGCCAAAACTGGTCTAGGAACATGCCTTTTTATTTACATTTACCCATTTCTAATTTTGAGGTTTTGTGAAGTGCAAAATCGCTGTTCTGGACGTGGTAAATCCGAGGTCATTCACTTAACCTGAAACCTAAAAATTGCATACTGTTAGATTCATCTCATGACAGGCAACATGCTGGTACTCACCGCATTGCTCTAGGTTGCTTGGTTCGGAAGTTAACAGGGGGGCCTGTCAGGCCCCCCCGTAGGGCGAAGGTGAAAAAGCTGCCGTAGGGTGAGGATTAATGTGGGACTCCAGAGCGTAGCTAAGATCACGGCGCTCCGCACCAACTGACCTTTATACCTCGAAAGAGCTCTGAACTTAGTGTCGGGACTTCTGCGACACCTGGGTGTCGTAGCGTTAATTTTGATGGGGACAAGAAACCTGAAGATGTCGTCCCGACGAAGCCGCCACGAGAAATGACTCCATCTGCCTGCCCTCGCACCTGAGCTCAGCCGCCAGTCTTTCCCCCGCCTGAGGTCGCGTGCGGCTCGGCCGGCCGGCTCCCAGCCGTTGATCCTCTCCGGCCCGAGCCAACGTAGCCTTGGAATTTAGTACGTCACATAATAATCTTACAGTATGACAAACGTACTAAAAACATTGGGAGTGACAACCATATCTTGAATGACAAAAATAAAATAATCAACCTGTCTTAACCCGCGCCGTGCCGGGGGGTGTTTAGACACCCCCCCCCCCCCCCCCTCAGGTTTTTCGAGGATAACGAAAAACGGCGGCGCGCAGCGCCGCCGTTTTTTGACACAGCTGTTCGGGCATCAATTGCGCACATTATGTTAAAAAAAAGTACATCGGGTCATCTCAGGTCAGGTGACCAGCCAGGTCACGTGACCCCACCTCCAAAAAAAACTTGTGGTCGTACCACAGTCACAGTTTTTAGATGATCGGTTTTATACTTACAGGATTTTATAAGATCATATGTATCTACAATTTGTTCATCTTGAATTTTGTATATCAGCGACCTAAGGTCGGGTCAATTTCGTGACCTCCCCATTATAAGTCCATGGGGAAATATTAAAATGCTTCCTATTCCAAAGATACGCAAGATATCAGTCTAATTCCTTCTGGATCATGTTATTATAGGCCATTCTTGATGACCTAGGTGCCATTTTTGTTCACTGACCCCTACAGGGTCATCCGAGGTCACCAACAGTTGTATGTCAATAACTCTCGACATAATGACGATAGAGAAGTGAAACCTACACCAATGTGTTTGTCTCGTCGAGGTACATCTTCCCATATGCAACATAAACCTACTTGGGTCACCCATGACCTTGACCTTTGGTCAAATTTTTAAGTTGACTTAACAAGGTCACCATATATATATCATTCAAAGCGCCTTGACAAGATAAACACAATGGCGTAAAGAGTTTTTCGTTATCTTTATTAAGAAAAAGGTTAATAGCAAAAAACGATTTAGCAAAAAAACTGCATTTTTTCTTTTTGACCTCTGGAGCCTCAAATATTGACCTGAGATCAAATCTGAGGACACCTTAGCGATTACAAATTTTACTGGCTGGCATTTGATTTTTTCCGTTTCTTTCTAACTATCATTGTTTCTGAGATGTATGTGAATTTCTGGAGCAATGTCCTAAAACAGGAAAATTTGACCTTTGATGACCTCTGGTGACCTCAATATTGGCTTTAGGAAAAAAATATATTTTTAGTACTTTCGAATGTGCTTCTCGAGAGCTTTCGAACACGCTTTTCTGCGTCTTTCTAGCCCTTTTAGTTTTCGAGTTGGAGAGGGGGTGTCTAAACACCTCCCCCGGCACGGCGAAGTTGGCGCCGAGCACCGGCACGGCGCGGGTTAAATTACAGAGTATCCTCGGTTTCCTCACTATCCAAGCCAAGATATCTATAACTAACATCCAAGCCAGCCACACGCACGGAGCCATTCTTATACGGCCTTGGCACAGATTTATACAGACCTTGAGCACAGAGAAACAAAGCTACTTCACTGCCAAGGCCAAGGCCGTGCAACTGCCCTGGTACAACTTCACTTCACTGCTGCGCCTAATGGCGGCTGAAGTATTTGACAATTGTGAATCGTTGAGCTCAAGACGGCGCACACAATTAATCCCGTCACCGAAATGACTAACTTTATCACCATAAACGACTTAAAATTCACCAACGATTTGCCGCAGCATCTTCCATTCGGGAGGATCGTGATGTATGCTGACGATGCCCAGTTCATTGACGCTGACTTCCCATCAAATGTTCATGATCTGAAAAATCGTGTTGAAAGCTCTCTTGACATAGCATTGAAGTGGTTCACACAGAACCATCTAAAAATTAATCCGGCAAAAACAAAGATGCTCCTCCTGAGATCTCGCCGTCAAAAAGTCATCTCAGACTTCTCTGTTCATTTTGGTAATGATGAAATTTTGCCCTCACAAAGCGTCAAGGTGCTTGGTGTCGTCATCGACTCACATCTGACATGGAACTGTCACATTACGTCTGTTGTGCAGCGCTGCTACTGTGTACTGGTGGGTCTGGCGCGAATCAGACATAAGCTCCCAAAATGCATCAGACAGCTGTTGATAGAGGCACTCGTCTTCCCCCACATACGTTATTGTATAACGGTGTGGGGAAACTGTTCCGCAGCACAGAAGCTGCGTGTACAAAAGGGAATCAACTTCGGTGTCCGCATCGTGACCGGACTTGGCAGGCGTGACCATGTCAGTCCGTCATTGCGTGAACTGGGGTGGCCCAATGTTGATGAAATGATCACCGAACGCGATATTGCCACAATGCGCCACCTCACAACATCCACCAGTGCCTCCGAACTATTGCGACAGCGATTGTTGCGGCGCGCCGATGTATCCGCTCGCCGCACGCGCGGCACTGAAGCCGGCCACTTCGAGCTGCCCCGCGTGCGGACAGAATTCGCCCGGCGCAGCTTTGTGTACCGAGCCACGAGCGCCTGGAACGACCTTACGCTGGAGGCTAGGCGATAGTCAATCGTGAATTTTACCGTAGATTGCGATCGGTGTCTGCGGCTGGGAGCGGCCTATGTTGCCACCTGCCACTCTTTTTGCCGCGTGTTCTGTTTTACCGTGTGTATTTTTCATCACTGTATGTTTTACTGTTTTTATCCTATTGTGTATTATTAATGTAATGACGTGGATTCCACAAAAGCCATATTATGGAGGTTCCGAAATACATATCTAAAAAAAAAAAAATCTGTCTGTATCTGTAAAATCTCCAACATGAAAATGTCCTAACATTGAGGATGTCGGCTGATGGACTTATTGATCAAAAATATTTAAACTTGAACTGGCCCCAATGGTTAGGATTTGATATTACAGCTTATTTTCGAATACGAACATAAACAATTGTCTTCACGCAATTATGAGGCGTCGCGATTCTGAAGTGTGAAGTTATGAATATCTGTCAAAGTGACACATCCGCGAATATCGATCTGCTGCTGAATTGACACACGTGATTCTCTTACGGCCCAGGCCTGGCGAATTCGTCACAAATGTGCAGCATCAAAACACATTTGTTTGGAACGTATGGTTGCCATTGGGGTTTGGAAAGTGTTGTTGGGGAGGGTGTCACGTGGAATTTTGCAAGGCCATATATACATTATGGAACTATTGTGATAAGAAGTTGAAGTGGAACTGGACAGGTTTGCATTCTGGGATAATGTCTTAGGCCAATTAAGATTTCTTTGCAAAATGTTTTTTTTTGTGTTGGACAGTCTTTCCACCTTTATAATTGTAATTGCATAAAATACAATATTTGTTCACTACCAAAACTACCAATGATGACTTGAATATGTCCTTTCTCATGTGGAACTAAATAGTAAATTTGTATCAATAAATTTTCTCAGTAATATGTATTTACAATAGTATTAACAATAATTATTATTATATAGGTAGGTGGTTTTGTTCCATATGTACTTGTTATTTGTTATACAAAATATTTTGGGGTGACCTGGAACAATGGGATGACTAAATATTAAAATTGTTGTACCCTACCTAGTTACTTGTGATGACAGTGGAATATGATGTGGGGTAGTTGTTTCTATTTGACTGCACTCGCATCTCACACTGCAGTAGTTACTGAGCTGATGAATTGAACATGAATTGACCATGTAGTTTTATTTATTAAGTTTCACTTGTGTGCCCACTCCTTACTAGGTTGTACTAGTTATCACTTTTAATTTGTAAGCTGTAACATTGTTATTTGTTATAATGGTGTTTTACTGTTGTATAATTATTTTCTTCTCAATTTATCATGATCTTTAGGCATGTATGTTCTGACTTCTGACAATATTTATTTTTATTTATTTAGTTTTTTTAATTGATAACTTGTGCTGAGCCCGGCATGAGACCGGCAAGCCTGAGTTCAGACACAGCTTCAGGCACGCCGGGTCTGAATTTGGGCCCAGCGCCGGCTCCGAGGTTCTGAAATTTACAACTCTAGTTACTACCCACGTGGGTAGCTGTGGGTAGCACAATCAATCATTTGACTGAAGTGGGTAGTTGGCGGGTAGCAGAATTTTCCACTTCTCAAAAAAGGAAAGTTTTATTCAGTATTTCAGTGAATGCGCTTTCATTTCAGCAATATCATATAGTTTATTGCATGCATTTGCATAATTTAAAGGTTTTTGCTTTAATTTTATTCAATCCCAAAATAGTACAATTTATGTTGAGGGTAGTTGTGGGCAGTTGACAGCTTATTTGAGCACGTAGGTAGTGGTGGGTAGTTGAACAGTGTTTGCGGCGCGGCTCGGGTAGTCACAGGCCTGCAAAGTGGCAGCTCTAGTACCTAATCGTTGAACTTTGCGCACATATAACAGCAAATATTGGTCTGATTGCATTTTTTAGCGGCATCCGGCAGAGCGGTTGATTTGTGACATATTACATAATCTAAGTTTTGCAATTGAGCGGTAAACAAATAAACTAAGCGCGATCTAAGCTTCAGGCACGCGCGCACTAATGTTGTGTACGGCGGCCGGCCGGCCGCGTCCCCCGCCTACTACGTCACAGCGACTCCGGGGTAGCGGCTACTAAATTAGTATTTGTCACCACTTTTTCGGCCGGAGTGTTCTACCTGGTTTATACAGCCTTGGCATGAATTAAAGGAGGGATAATTATCCGCGGTAAACGTATTAAATAGGATCGTACTTTAGGTGCAACTATCTGTATCCCGTTCGAAATATTCGCACTGCACCGAGCCGCGTAGGATCAGAGCACCAATGACGTCATGATAATGTGGTAGGATTGGGGCGCTAAAATCCCCGAATGACTCTGCCTCTCATATACGACCTTGATTCCGATTATTCTGTGACCGAGAACGCAAACGTGGTGAGTGGGCGTTAGGTCAAAGTGAATATTTGGTGATATGTAGATATAAATCGGATATGAGCTTTGATATAGGTAGATTAAAATTAAGACTACATTGGCCTTCTGTTGTAAAAACCTAAAAAGAAGTAACATTGTTTTTTTTTTTTAAATTGTCCGGCGTTCTGTATCTGGGAAACGTTTTCATTTTCCTTTGGATATTCTGTGTTGGGTAATTAGCAGCCAATTAATTTATCTTCACACATTCAGCAGTATTATTCTTCTTTAAGTCCGCCACCAGATACAGGCATACATTTCACATCTGAAATTTGTTCAGATGTATTGATTCTAAATCTGCTAATCGTTGGTGGTGCAAATTAACTAGTATGGCAAAATAATTGGTCTTCAACTCTGTTGTCTCTGTAGGTACCTCAGTATTATTTTGAAGTTGGTCCAACAGCAGCTATGCTGCTACGGATATAAGTAATGGTTTCCCTGCAGCTTTTAGATGTGCTGATTCAAAATGTGATACTCATTGTTGGTGCAAACAAACTATTATGGTATGGGGCTGTTCCAGCGCCCTCAACCAGATTAGGTTGAGGTGTGACCGGTGGAGGTGTGGTGGAGCAGTGCATGGGAACGAGTGGTAGAGACTCAGTGGAATTATCAGCTGTTTGCCATTATTTGTTTGTGTTAAAACTTGACATTTCTTCTCCGCTGTAATACAGCCATTATTTTATGCCTCAAAGTTTTGCATTTTACTGTGCGTGTCAGAAATTTGTTGAGGTATTTTTATCCACCATACTCTTCCATTGCGTTCTAGAGAAGGTATCAGTTCAAAAGTAGACCATTTGACTCTTCAACAAAAAAAAACTCAAAAATAAAACCAAGAGATGTAATGCAAAAACTGGTATTGGCCTGTTCACAATGCTCTTCGCGAATGGCACCAAAAATGTTTATCAAAGTTTGTCACTGGTGCGCCATAGCTGCCATAAACCAACTTTGCCTGATCTCATCTGCTCGACGAGCGGTTGAGATTTTGCTTACCAGTAGATAGGGATAGGATCTACGAGGCAAGAGAGCTTATCAGCTCATCCAGTTGAGGTTCTTGGAGGCTCAATTGATTTTAGTTGAGGCTCTGGAATGGCCGGTGGAGAAAATAAAGCCTCAACCTAATCTGGTTGAGGGTGCTAGAACAGCCCCTATAATAATTTTAAGATTTACTGACAGATCTGCCGCCACTCCTCACCAGACACAATGCTGTCATGAACTATCGCCAGCTGATAGTCAGAGACTGCTGATTGGTCGGATAACATCGCAAGACTAAATACATAAGGCAATATATTTACGCTGTAGGGTTAGGTTTTTCTACAAGAGGATCGGGGGCTATCGAGTATCGCCCCTGGTAGGTTCTGCAGCGCAGCAAGCAAATGCGAGCAGAGTGTTCTAAACATGGGTCCCTGTGACCGTAATGGCTGTAAAGGTTAGGTCAGGTTTCATTATGTTATTACAATTGTTTCCTCCCAATGGCTCATTTGCGCCGCAAATGGGTATCAGATTTGGAATCAGCACATCAAAAACTTACAAAAATCCAAATGTATCAATGAAACAGGTGCTGGACTAGACTAAAATTGTACTGGTACCTCTCTCAGCAGTGCATCATTGGCATAACCATATTGATATTAATTGACATTGTGAGTCGGTCAGAGACATTGTGAGACATTGTGATCCTGATTAATACACACAAGACCATATCAACTTAATCATATTAGTGAGGTAAGTTGGGATTTAGCAAAGAAGTTAAAAAGAAGCTTTATCAGCGAAGGATGATCAATCCCTAGAAGTAAAGTAAGTGACAGAGGGGCTTGGTGCCATGCTGTGTATCTGAGGACTGGACTGCAGTATTGTTGATTTTTTTTGCATTCCCAAAGAAGATGTCATACTGTCGATGTGACTTGTCAATTTTCACATTCTGGGATGGATAGCTTTTCCGGAAAGAAGGTGTTTGTGCATATACGAGGTGTGCCTGGAACCATGTAGTTGAAAGCAATAAGTCACCAAGATCTTAACTTAATTGTTAGTAAGTCCTGTTGTGAAGCATGTTCCATATGACTGACATGTAAGTTCTGACTGATGTAATACTTGCTATCATTTCATTATTTGAAAATATTTTCAATTGCAACATTTCTCTTCAAAATGTTAATGTAATATGTGGATTGTTCAATTTTTGTAACCATTTTTGCCTGTATTCTTTCTGGTACAGACTTCAGACATTAAAATGTTCAGACATGTGCATTGTGCAATGTGCATGGCTCCCAAAAACAAACCATGAACGTTTTACTTGTATTTATCCACAGAATCCAATGGCAGGTCTAGGATCTCAACAAATGTGACAACAAAGCAAAATGTGACAGTTGATCATGGTTAAAGTGGATGTAAATACATTTTAGAAATACATTTCAGTACCTACAGGATCCCATGATAATTCAATCAAAGG